>JAJJMA010331530.1:0-18397 GCA_023529015.1 Papaver nudicaule
ATCTTGCTTTTTCTGATGATGAGATGAGTGTAAAGGTTGAAGTAAAAAAGGAGGATAGCGATGTAGGCTCGTCTGCTTCCACCTTTGTTCCTGTTCCACCGAACGAAGAGCCAGCCGTAATTAATGATGATTTTATTCCGGAGGTTGCTTTCTTTGAGGACGATGTTGTCGCTATCCCTGCTGGTATACCGATCATCGATGTGGAACAGCTCGAGGGCCTTGACGAAGATCGTGGTACCGTGGATGGACGGCTTCGGAGTAGGTGTAGGAATAGGAGGGGTTGAAGTGTGTTTGTTTTATTCCAGTGTCTTTGTAGTAACTTGTTATGCTATTTATTTTCTTCTTCGCTGTCTATTTCATGACTTCTACTACATGTGCCGAATGAGTCTCCCGAATGAATACTTTTGTTAGTTTTCTTGTTTATCTGTGTTGATATATTTTTTAGTGCGAAGTTTTCCTCTACTATTGTGTTGCGTTATGAATCCATAGATACTATTTCCCAAAGGCTTTCATGAAATACTCGCGGTAATACCTTTCTGTATGTTCTTCGGAGTGCGATATTTTATTTTTCTCTAAGTTATTCGTGTTGTGGTTGTTATTGCTATTTTTACTAGCGTACACGCGAGCTTTCTTTGGTAAGTGCTTATATTCCTCCTCCTTCGGGAACACAGTCCGAAGTTTCTTCGTACATCCTTCTGAGGGTGATTCGGGCCTTTGGATCCCAATTTGTTTCTTCATAACGAGCCCTTATTTCGTACATCGGTCTTATGCGTCAATCTGTTGATCAGTTGTATTTTAGGTAATTCATCAGTTGTGGCAAATTTTTTAGGGTTTATGAATATGTCCCCTCGGTCTTGTTGTATAAGATTTTTGCGTAATCCTAGATTTAATTTTTGAGCAGCTATTCGCTGCTACCTATAATTAGACACTTTATCTTCTCTTCGGCTATCTGCCCGTGTGGTTCATTGTGGTCATTAGTGTTATGTTCGTTGTGTGGGTCTGCATGTCGTGACGGTTTTATTGTGAGTTTCTCGTGTGTCATCTTCGTTTCCTTTATGCTTCTTCAGAGCCTATCTGGTCCACATTTTTGTCTTTCAGTCAAAAACATTTTTCTCGATGGCTTCCTCATAAAAGGTTTATTTTGTGGACAGGGTAGACAATTTAAAAACCCTAAAATAGGTTTGCATATATATTTTTTCAGTCATTTTCTTATAGCTAGCCACCGCCTTGAAAAGTACAAGTTTGGAAATTTAACTGTTATTTCGATATTAATTTTGCCCTGCCAAGGTTTGAAACTTCTAATGGATGATCTTACCATCTGATGTTGTGCTCAGAAAACTCATAAACATGCTAAAGCCTTTAAGGCTCTTTAGACGCTTATGGTACAGGAGCTTCTTTTTTGGAAAACAAGCTTTTGAAGATCTTTGACAAAAGACAAGAAAATATGCAAAGAATTTGAAAACCCGAAAAGTCACAGGCAAACCCTAAGTTGTTTTAATCATCCCTGTTTCTAGCGCCAAACTGTACGAGTAGAAAATCTGCATAGGTACATAAGGTACCATATCCATCAGATCTACTCATACATACAGTTACTTTAAACAAGATTCAATGGTGCGAGGACCATAAGAACAATACCGAAGGTAAACATAATAACAGTAATCAAAGGCTAAATGCATAAAGACTTGTATTAATTTTTGTGTTGCAACTACATGGATTGCAACCCTAAGGAACCAGAGGAGATACAGACCTAATCCCACTCTTGCCGCTTAGGTTCTACCCAAAAGAATCCAACCCCACAATGTTTTCCAAGCTCGCCTTATATAGGCCGAGCTTGGGTGGTTTACAGCTAATAAGACAAAGGACTCAATCGTGGAGGTGTCAGTCCTTGTCGAGTAAGGCGGTTTATTCGGTGGTGCTCAGAAGTTGACTCTGGGGCTTCGGTCCTTCGATGCGGTCCGAATCCTTTTCTTCCGAGTCCTTACTTCGTTCGCGTTTGGTCTCCGAAAGAATAGAGAAAGTAGAATAGAAGAATTTCCATAAAGTCATAACTCCTACTAACCTTTTGTCGATGAAGAATAATTGATGTCTTCGTTGTCTTCACAGTCTTCGTCTTCAAGGTCTCTACTACTTTGTCTATATCCCATTTCTGAAATCTAAACTCTAGTAGGCTAAATCAAGAATTGAGTTTTGACACCTAAAACTGACAACTAGCTTGACATACCAACGCTAGTGGGTTTGACCGGACAATGTCCTAACAATTAAAACAAGAAACTACAAATTGTAATTCCGAAACAAAATTACTAAATCCAATATAAAAATTATTTTTTTAATAGGTCTTAACCTATATACAGGGGCACAAGTTATCAAGACCCCTAATTTAATTACCTTAATTAGTCACTAATGAGAGAGGTGTATAAAATTCCTTTTATGATACTTCATAAACCCTTATTTTAACCTGGTATGGTGGTGGTCCAAAATAATCGATGGTGGGCCAAAATTGGCCAGGTATATAAATATAATTTGGACAAAGAAAAGAAAAACAAAATCAGAGAGTAATTTCAATTTGTCAGATTTTTTTGGACATAGCATGACATGCAATTTTTGGAGTGAATAAATTTAAATAGTCCCTTTAATATAACAGTGGTAAAGTCGTTAAGTGGTGATACCAGCAACATGAGTTCGAAACTCGTCTACATCGGGATAAGAGAGATTTTTCTATATTTCTTTGCATAACTGCCTGGACTTGTAGATGGTTTCGGTCCAACCTTAATTACCTTTCATATTAAAAAAAGAAAATAAATAGTCCCAACTAAATACGGGGTGGTCCCCGGTCGATTATATGCGCCCATAAAAAGAGAGATAACAAAATTCACATGGGTACTGGGTAGGCAAGAAAAATCAGAAGACATGCAACTCGTGGACTGCTAAGACATTTTCGCGTGGGCATGCATGAGCTGATGATCAATCAAGGATTCCATCAAACAATATACTTATGGCACCCCTACCAAAATATTTTAAAACTTTCATTTCATACAAAGGAAAAAAGTCCATATCTTCTTATCTTCTTGACGTACTTGCCTTGTCTTTATGTCCATTTTTTATGTTTTTGACGGAAAGGTTGAATTATTTGTTTGATAGGCGCTCACCATGAGTCACTGTCAGCAATGCTCAATTTCCCTGAGCAAACTCAACCGGACTGATATATGATATATCCCTCTTTCTGGTGGGAGTCGATCACCCCTCTCTCCCGCTGGACCCGCACTAAAGACTACAGAAAACAGATGTAACTGCTGTACTAAACAGTTTTATCTGACGACATTTATATCATCCCAGGAAAGTTGATAGGTACTAGTGTACTTAGCACTTAAAATCTTAGTAGTACAGCGGCTCCTAGCTATCATTCCTCTACTAGAACCTCACTTTTCATGTCTAGAGCAGGGCTTGGACCTGAAATTCCAAGTTGAACCATGAAACGATTACACGAGATAAATTTGTCCATCTGTCCATCGGTCTTTTCTTAGTTTCTTTGTTCTTTTGTATCTTAAATCTCCTTCAATCAGGTAAGTTTTCTTTTCTGACACGATAACTAAAAGAAGAACCCAAATTAAATGACACTTGACAATTTACTTGCCAGTTGCCTCCACTTAATTCACCTTCTTCATCAACTAGTAGTTAGCTAGACGCATGTAGATGCAACTACATTTCTTTACCTTACACTCAAGTCAACCTCAAAATTCCGTGTCAACAACCGAAAGATAAATCTATAGCCAGTACGTATCTACTTAAGGGTATATAACTCATGGCCGGTACTTTAGAATCTCTTTACAACATTAGATCACTATATTCTGTCTATACTCTCTTGCTTGGACACTATGGGTGATACGCGAAATATAGATTTGAGATTTGTGATGTTCTCAGTGATATCAGTGTTTCTACTGATGGAAAGGTTTTATGTCCATGCAACATTAAAAGTTGGTTTTTACAACCAATCTTGTCCATTAGTTGAAGAAATTGTTAGATCAGTGATAACAAAGGCTTATTATGCTAACAATCCTCAGATAGCTCCTGCTCTCATTAGAATGCATTTCCATGATTGCTTCGTCAGGGTATAACTTTATGAACTTAACCTGCCTGGAATATGTTAATGCATATATATGGATTGGAGCCATGCATATCGATAATTAGCTTCATTATACTTCTAAGCTCTAACTTATTCATGTCTTTGTGGAAACAGGGTTGTGATGGATCCATACTATTGGATTCAACTCCGGGTAACACATCAGAAAAAGAAGCGATTCCTAACCAAAGCATCCGTGGTTACGAAGTGATTGATGAAGCAAAAGCCATGGTCGAATCTCTATGTCCGTCAACAGTTTCATGTGCAGACATACTCGCCTTTGCTGCTAGAGATAGTACAACGTTAACCCTCGCTTCAAAGAAAATTCTGTACCAAGTTGCAGCTGGACGTAGAGATGGGAGTATTTCGTTAGAGAATGAAGTGGCTATGAATCTACCATCTCCGTTATTCAATGCTACTCAACTTATTTCAAATTTCGAATCCAAAAACTTAACAGCAGAAGATTTGGTTGTTCTTACGGGTGCACATTCAATCGGAGTAGCACAATGTGGATCATTCACCAACAGGCTTTACAATTTTAGTAATGCAAGTAACACTGACCCGACCCTGGACCCTGTTTACGCCGAAATACTCGAGATGAAATGTCCTAGTAACTCAACAAACTCTAGCATTGTTGTTGCACTTGATAGTTTAACACCAAAAACTCTTGACAATATGTTTTACATAGGACTTATGAATAATTTGGGATTGCTAAGTTCTGATCAAGCTTTGCTTACTGAGGAATTCCTACGGATTTTGGTGGAAATGAATGCGAGCAATGAGAAATTGTGGGAATCGAAATTTGGTGAAGCTATGGTGAAGATGGGAGAGATTGAGGTGTTAAGTGGGAGTGATGGAGAAATCAGAAAGAACTGTAGGATTGTGAATAGTAATGCTTTGGTTGATCTAGCTTATCTTCGGTTCCGAAGTGACGAGGTTAAAGAGGAAGGAAAGCAGCAACATCAAGAGCAGCACAAGCAGAGTGCTTAGCAGTTCGGGCTAAGGCAGAGGGATTTCAATAAATGGCTTAGAGAGGGAGATGATCTAGCTAGCTAGCCTTCACTAATCCTTTTCAAGGGAACCCCAAATTAGTTTCAATGATTGTTTATTTCAGTTTTTTTTTTTTTTTTTAAAAAAAATTTAGCTGAGAAAACGGATCATTCCCGGGGAACAAATTTACAAGTTGGTTTGACACAAAACTTGACTTTAACACAATAGGTGGATCATGCCACTAGACTTGATGTCTATTTCCGCAAGTTTATTTGTTACAAGGCCTTCTTTGAAAAGAAACAATACAGGAACTAAAGTAAGGACCTCTTGACCTGACGCTCTAACATAGTAATATTTTGGTGTACCCACTGAAAATTGGCTACATTCTCATTTCAACATTTTACCACTGATAAGTTACTGGCCGGCACAATTACTTGTTGAGTAATAGAACTAATTCCTTGATTACCCCAGTGCCCCAGTGAACATTTGACTCCACCTCATTAATAGATTTCATCGTGTAACTTCCTCCATAGCCAAACTTTTTTTTTTCCGATAAATAAAGAATATATTAAAGAGAAAAAAAACTGTACAAGAATATTTACAAAGGTTCAAGACCTCCCGAAAAAACAGAGAACATAGAAGCTATTACAAGTTCACTACTGTATCCCATTGAAATAGAACCTGAGAGGTTGAATAGCCTGAAAAAATCTCTTCCTGCCCAAACACTCTCCACCTGCTCTGCTTCACAATTGTAGTTGCTTTGAAAGTTGTGTTTCAGGGTCAGCCAGTTGGTTTGAAACTTACCTACCTTTCCTCGGAGTTCGGATTAACAATTCTTTAGGTTTGGGACTTTGGATAGACATGACTACATGAGCCCAGATGCTTTAAAACGTGGGTGTGGTAAACGGCTACGATCACCCGTACGCACGTGAACAACATCTTAGGCAATATATCGTATTATCCTGATCCCACGTCTCCGTGGCGGAATTATATATCCGACTTCTTCTTTCAACTAACTTCTTCACGCCAAAATCACAATCCGAAACCCTAACAACGAATTCCTTCGTACGAACAAACAAAATCCCTATTTTGTTTCACTTCCAATTATGGGCAGGATTACCTCATTCAAAGAGGAGTTCACATTCGGTTTGTATTTTTACTTTTTCATCTATAATTTCTTCCTTTTTCTTCAATTGAAAAATTAGACGTTTTCCCCTAATCTGATTCTTCTTTGGTGTTTTGCAGATGAACGTCTCAAGGAATCATCAGAAATCATCAGCAAATACCCTGATCGAGTCCCGGTATGTTGATTATCATTGTCTTTTAATTACTTCTAAAGTCAATAAAAATTCTCCCTTTTTATGCTTTGTTGTGAATTGCGCTTGATTTCTTTCCTGTTAAGATAAATCTAGAGAAATCTATATCGATCTTTAGTCTAAACATATTCAATTGGTACCTTTTTGATTGTGTATGAACTAGCCTCGTCAGAATATATTTGAATCACAATAATAAAATTGGAAGATGGGAAGATAATGAAGTTAATTTGGAGAGTTTTTTGTGTAAGTAGAAAAGCAGTATCAAAGAGTCTTGTTATTAAGACTCCGAATGGGAACGCGCAAAATACAGTATGGTGAGTAAGTGGATTATATACTGAACATGTGGGATGTGCAGGGGGAGTTTATCCCGCACCTTAGGCTTAGTAGGAAGGATTGGTTTGCTAGCTAGCCAAGTTGAGCAAGTGAGACAACCAGTATACAAATTCTTTGAGTGTGATATGACATTTTGTCATTCGAATAATCCAAATCATGTTGCGGTCTTAATTTCCTCCACCTTCTTCTTGTTAATTTGTTTGTGAAATGGAATCTGCAGGTAATTGCTGAGCGGTTTTCAAGTTCTGACCATCCTCAGATGGAAAATAAAAAGTACATCCTACTGTGGCTTAAAATTTGTTTACATCACCTTACATTCTATACAAACACCTAATTTGGTGGCAGACTATGATTGTTTTGCATCAATTACCATCCCATTTTGATCTGACATGACCGTTGCATGGTAGAGGTCAGAGTTAAACACTGGATAATCTTGATATCAAGATCCACAAACAGTAGACCAATATGCTCAATTTGAGTAAACTTAGTACTTATGCGTAAAATGCTTGTAGATTGGTTTTGCCTAATGCTACGGGGACATTCATTTATAAAGGGAGCTAGCATGATTTGTTAGCAAAATGATGAGAATGTGAGTTTTCAGCATTATTATGAGTTTATGCCATCTGATAAATGAAAGGATGTGTCAGTAGCAACTAAAATACGGTTAGGGAGCTAGCATGTTTCTTGTTTTGGAATCAAAGCTCGGATATTTGCAAATGCAGACCTTAAGTTTTTGCGACAACAAATTATCTCTCTTTCATCGCCATTGCTGTCCATCCTTCGACTTTATAGGCCTACATGTCACAACCTAGATAAAGTCGGCAGATGGAAGAGAAGGGATTATGTCCGAGCTGACCTGGTGATGTGTACCCGTAACTATGTTGCATTTGCTAAGTTAAAAATTGGTAAAAGGAAAATCTGGCTCTTTACATAGTTGAAATGGTAACAGTCATTAATCTCATGACTGATTGTTTTGATAAAGGCAGAGTCTGAGGCCAGGATTCTTTGTATAGGTAACCTTACCTGCAAAATTAGGTTAAGTGATTATTGTGGCTATCGTGGAAATCATGTACTTGAAAAATATTTACATTAAAAAAGAAAGCAAAATTCTTAGCTCCTCTTTCCATGGTAATTGTTTTAACCATTTTCTATCTTATTTCAGATATTTGGTTCCCAGGGACATGTCTGTTGGGCAATTCATCCACATTTTAAGTGGTAGACTTCGTTTGGATCCAGGGAAAGCTCTCTTTGTGTTTGTAAACGAAACCTTACCCCAAACAGGTAATACTGGAATCTGACTAAAGTAACCGTTTGTTACTTTGTTCCAAACCTTGTAATACTTTCTCTTAGTCCTAATTGTCTCCATGCTCTTGATTTTGTTTTCTGCAGCGAGTCTCATGACTTCTGTCTACGAATCCTCGAAAGACAAAGATGGGTTCCTATACATGTGCTACAGCACCGAGAAAACCTTTGGTTAAAGTTGTACAAGACCAATTCATTAGATTCTAGCTTGGCTGTTCATACGAATAATATACAATGTAAAGTTGTGGTTAATCAAAACTATAGTTGTTGATTTGGAAATTCAGATTGTGTATAGTCTGGTATGAATCCATCAAATGCTTTTTAAGTTTTTACAGTGAACCTAAGATACTTCATTTGTTATCATTGAGTTCCATGTTTAAGGAGTATGGTTTAGACACTGTTCTATTACTTTTTGAACCGTGATATTGATATAGGGGCTTCAAAAAAGTGATGTCCCTCTACTTTTACTTCATCTATCCAATTGAGGATTACAAGGGGTATCCAAAAATGGTGAAATGTCTAGCAGGGTAGTCAAATGAGAATTGTATGGATTTTCATAGACTTTTTGTTTCGGTGACTTCGAGTGATTCTTTGAAAACTTAGAGACTTCGTGACTCCTTAAGAATATTTTAGTGACTTGTAGATACAATTTTTAAGGAGTTTTTGGGATTTCAAGAGAAAAACAATAATAGAACATCTTATTAAATTCAAAGTATTTGCCAGTTTTGCAAATGATATATGTCTGCATAGCCACTGATTCTAAGTCGTTCATGTTTGACCATGGATTGGCCATCCATTCATCGTAGTAAATCCTTCGATCAGATGGTGCAAAAGCACAAGCGAGTATTCCACCAGGACCGTCCATGACAGCATCACCAATATCATTACTTCTGCGGAATGCAATTTGAATGTCAGCTGCGACATCAGCATTGGTGCTTCTCACGAAATTGAAATCGGTTACAGCTGCCCATTTTGCGAAAGCTCGTGAACAAACAAAATCTAAGACTTCAGTGTCAACGTTAACTGCAGTAGTATCGCTTAATCTACAAGTGAGTTCAGTTTTGGACCGTATTTTTGGTGGGTTATCAGGAAAGAAGTTGTAATCTGAAGCCGAATCGAAAACTATGGAGCCTCTTTTTTCTGGGTGATGATCATTGTATCTCGTGAAGGTTGTACCATATACGATGTCTGAGCCTCCACACCGAGGCATAATCATCTGTTTTACCGTTTGGGCATCTAAAATTCCAGTGACCTCCAAATGAAATTTCGATTGGTGTGTTTGGATTTGAGATTCCAAGACATAATCGAACACGTCATCATTCATATGTTGCGTTTCAACAGGAAACATGACATCCATTGCGTACCCGAACTTCTTGAGATACTGCTTAACTTCATTCAAACCCTCTACAGTCTGACCTTTGCTGCATCCTTCGAAGAAAGTCGAATGCTTGTGAATCAGTATTATCATATTGAGATAGAATTGAATGTGGAGAAATGGCTAAAAACAAGAGAAGCACAAGATGACAACAAGAAACACAATTTTCCCCAAATTCGACGAAAATCCAGACGAAACTATCTCTGTGACGACAATTGTCGACGACAATGTGGAGTAAGGTTACAATTGTCTCCCAAATTCGTCCAAATGACGACAATCAAAATCCAGACGACAATTGTAATTTTGGCTTGTTTGTTTATCTACTCCCAGACGAAACTATCTCTGTGAAACAAAAGTTTTGTGGGAACCAATTGTCGGCTGGAAATTGTTGATATCGGCTGAGTTTTCGTCTGGAAGTACTGAATTAATCCAGACGAAAACAAAGTTCAACAAAATACCAATTTTTTTAATTTCGTTTGGATATTTCATACCAAACGCAACCGAAAATTAAAAAATTTCGGCTAGGTTTTTCAAAATTAAGCCTATTTTCGGCTGCATTGGCTGCGTCACATTTGGTAACTTATTTTTCGTCTGGTTTGTTTGCATGCAATACAGACGACAATTGAATTTTCGTCTAAATTTTTAGGGTTTCACCCAGCCGAAAATCACTCTGAACTATCATTTTTAACCATTCAAAAGAGGAATCAAAGCATAAAAACTTAATCATAGACAAAATTAAACAACGGGAGGAGACGATGAAGAAGAAGATACAGAGTTGAAAGAAATTGAAACTGAAATCAGTTTCTTTGTTTAGGTTTTTGTTAATGATTCAGGAGCATTTTGGTCTCATCCTTAATTTAAAAGGGTAACTTAGACTTTTCATATCATTTTGACACCTCTTATAACCCCCTCTAGGATAGGGATCCTAAATCCGGTCTCCCTAGTATTTTGACCGGTCCCTAAATCAGCGTTTTTGTCAATACTTCCTTCTTTTTTTTTTCTTTTTTTTTGCATCCGAAGTGCTAAATTAAGAGATCCATGACTTTCAGAAACAAAAACTAAAATGCAGAAACAACAACTCTCACCGTCATCTGGGTTCTTCCAGTTCTATTCATACTGTTGTATATAACAAAATTAAACACGGCTTTCAAAATATAAACAACAAAAAGAGGATGAATACCAAAAAGATCAAAACCCCAACTAATTTCATCAACATATTTCCCTTGGCTAATCATCACTAAGCACTGTAGCATGTACAAGCTACAAAGCCAAAACACCCTTGATGTATAACAATAACCATCCTAAACTACTAGCTGTACGTTGGCAAAGACAACTGGTCCTTTTTAATTGTGTTTCTGGTAAAATACCTCTACAGCCCCATCGTCAACATAAAAAAAAATCAACTTGAAGCTGCAAGACTGCAATCACAAAAGCATCTCTTTAGCCAAAAGTATTATTTTGGTGTACCTCTTTGTGTCAACGCAACAAGTTTCTGACCTCCACCGTTCCGCCAGGCCCCGCGTACTACAACCCCATCCGAAGAGTCTGGTGTATCTTCTTCAGGTTCAGGATGGGGGTCTAAAGATGCTGCCTCACCCAGTCGAACTCTTTGGAACTTGGGTATCTTCTTCTTTTTTTCCTTGCTAGCACCTCCCCTGCCAACACCTGAATTTTTGGGGACACCTACCCCAGAATAATCAAGTGGTTTTGGGTTGGCACTACTTGATCCCAGTATGTCTTCAGCAACAGATTTCCCTTTGGAAGTGCGGTAGCCATCCTTAGATAATACTTCCACATCTTCTTCTTCTGATGGTTTATAATTTGCATGCAGTTTTCTCACACTACTGATGACATTATCTGCCAATGAGTTATCTGGTTCTTCTGCGAGTTTCTTCTTCCCTTTACCATTGTGGGAATTATTACTAGTTGCTCTTGACCGAATAACAAAGGCATTGTAGTTTTCGATGAGCTCCCTCTGCTTTTGAGTATCAGGACATAGTCTCGCTAGCTCGAGAACAAGATGTGTTAGGCCAAACTGCTGAACATAATTTAAATATTCACCTGGACCAATCATACCCTGCCTGAACTCCCCTGATATATCCTTGAATATGGAATACTTATTTTCATCATTGTCTAGAGCTGAACGTATTCTTTCAACCAGTGACTTGTTTGCCGTTTGCACATCTTCTACCTTCTCCAAAGGTTCTTTACTGATGGGCACCTTATTCTTCACTGTTGCGGTAACTGGAGGAAACTCATCTTCCAACCTCGATACATGTTGTTTACTTGTGGCCACACCATTGTTCTTTCGTGGTGCCATAACAGGAGGGTAGTCAGAAAGATGTGAATCGGAAGATCCTCCTCTCTCCACTAAATTAGGAGCAGAAGTGGAGTGGGTAACCCTAGACTTGGTATTACTTGAACTCCAGGGACTTCCAGAATTAGCTGATGGGAGTCCAGGAATTGTGTCAGACTTAGCTTGAGTAGAAGTTCCATAACTAGGAGGAGGCACATTGGAAGTAGCTGGTTTAGGCTGGGGAACCATAGACTTGTTATTACTCGAAATCCAGGGACTTCCAGAATTAGCTGATGCAGGTCCAGGAATTGTGACAGATCTAGCTTGAATAGAACTTCCATAACTAGGAGGCACATTAGAAGAAGCTGGTTTGGGCTGCGAAGAACTAGCTGAACTAAAAGGCACATTAGACCTCAATGAGGTAGCAGAACTGGATGACGGTGATGAGGGAAAGACCCATGTACCATGGCCTTTTCTTACTGGTTGAGGCTGACCCGGGTTGATAACACCGACATGTCCAGTGTGACGAAGTCGTGAAGCCATTGTGTTCCTGCCTCCTTGTTCAGAAGAATTCTGCTGCACGGTACTGGAAACCCCAGCGAGCGGAGGGAACGCTGATCCCTCCAAAGTACCATTCCTAGTTGTTTGACTAACTGCCTGGTAGTATCTCGAGAGCTCGGGATTTGCAAATAATGATTCCATGGGAGGAATAATGTCACCAATCTCACTTGTTTCTCCGAGATCGCGAGTTGCTTGGGCGCTGGATGTTATGTCCCTCGCTGTGCTACTATCTGAATTTGCTGACTCTAAACTGGCTTGAATAGCCACTGCAAGTTGATCTGCCGAAGAATCAGAGTGAGAACCCCGCCCTCGTCCTCTTCCACGACGAAAATCTTGTTCATTACTTCTGAGACGATACCTAAAACTAGTTGGGATCTAGGTACAGGAAAAAAGAAAAGGATGTCAGATCACACAGCCAATTAAAAGCGCAAAACCTGGATGTGTGGTTCAAAAATGCCAAGTTATCAAATCGTTTGAAGTTCAAGCAACAACATACAAACAGGAGTTGTGGCCATAAATGCCGAACCATCTTGACATGAAAAAAAAAAAAACAAAGTAGCCTCTAAATACCTGTAGCGCAGAATTACGCTTGGCACGAGACATATTCCCTCCATGTTCTATTGCAATATGCCTCTGCAACAATGAAAAGGATAAATACATGCTAAACAAGTGAGGGAAAATGCATAAAGAAGTGAAGAACCTCACAAAGCTGAAAGCCATCAAACAAATGAAAACCCATATTCATAGGCACTACAAACTCACCTTCATTTCAGACTCTGATTGAAAAACAATGAATTTTTTAGCAAGACACGCATCGTCCTCACACAGACAATGTTGTTGACGGAAATGAATCTGTCAGAGATAATTGTTAGCAGCTCTAAACTAAAGATTAAAATAAAAATGTGCAAAAAGAAGAATAAGCACAAGAAAGGCTTGCCTCCAAATCGTCATAATTTTTAAAGTAATCAAACTGCGCTGGATGTAGCCTGCAGGAGAAATCATGATGATAGTTAAATCATCTTAGAACTTCAAATGAAAAATTTACACCAAAATTTATCCATTAAACCGAAAGAATACCTTTTACATATGTGACAAGTAAAGTGTTCTGTAGACATATGTGTATACAGCTCATTATCCCCATAAAACGGTTTCTTGCAAAACTCACATATAGGATGCCCCATAAAACCGCCTCTTTCACTCTCAGTGCCATCAACCTCTGAATCTCCAGTGTTTATATGCTGATTCAACTGCGCTCGGGTATATAACTTCTGTTCACACATAAATATCTGGACCAGCACATGTGCCCAAAGTCAAGGGGAAGTATGGTATTTTTTTTTTTTTTAAAAAGTAATCTACAGTCAAGAGAATCTAGTTGCTATCATGTCTCACTAGAAGTATAACTTGAAACCTGAAAGCTTTGAATATATATTACATAAGGCACGTCTCGACAATAAGAGAACAGTTGGTTAAGAGTATAGATAAAGATGTAATCGTTCAATCTATTTTCATTAAGCATAGCCCCTAAAGGTTGTCATATATGTTATGCTACAAATTACTGAGACCCATAAAGAAAGATCAAACTTACTTACAGAAACCAAAATATGCATCCAATGTAAGAAAACAAGTTTGATGCCTCTAAATAATTGTAGCTAAAACAAGTGAATGCCAACTTTCCTTCTCGAGCAAAATCAAAAATCATGACTCAGGACCAAACTTGGAAGAATGATGTAGAAAATGTAGACAAAAAAAAAAAAACTAAATACGGATACAGAAGTCTATTAAGATCATACTTGGATGAATAATGTGGGGAATTACGATGTTTAAAACACCAAATAAAAAGAAAGATGATTCTCACATATGTATATACCTAGACACCTATTCATACTTGATATAACATAACAAAAAACTAGACAGCATAAATTAAAGCAATGTTGGTTATTTTGTTTGTAATGTAAGTAGAATTTAAACAAAAAATTACCTTTCTTCCTTCCAAACACAAACTACACATAAATAATTTATGCTGGTGATAAAAATGATTTTTCAGCTGATCAATGTTCCGGAATTTCGCTTTGGCTTTTTTCTTGTGCGGTCCACCAGTTCGTTCCTCCGCATTGTCACAAACATTACAAGAAAGCCTACACATAGCTTGGATCATCCTGTAATGATCTGAATCATCAAAATAAGCTCCCATATCTTCATGATACCAATAACTCCCTACTTTTCCTTCCTTGGGATCCGATGGAAACACCGAAAAATCGGATATTACCTTGGTATAATCTCCCAATGCCTAAATCAACAAAAACCCACATTTTAATAACAGTTATTAGTTCAAAAAACATAAACTTTGAATGTAGATCCATTAAACCCAAAATAAAGATAGAAAAACCCTAACCTTGGTAATAAAGACGACATCAGATTCAGTTTTACAGATGCAACATCTTTTATCTTCACATATGAATCTGAGACGAGAAACACAAGTTGAACATACTTCACGATGACCACATGGTCCATATGCTACCCATTCTAGGGATTCTGCACAAACGGCACAACTATCATCCATGGTTTTTTCAAAGATAGGAAGACGGATACACAGAGTATACAACAGATAAATAAAAATCTAGGGTTTTTCTGAGCGAAGCGAAGAGAATTGCAGTATGGAAGATGTTTCTAGGGTTTTTTCAGGGGAAGAAGACGAAAGGGATTTGTTTCTCTCTTTGGGGGTCTTTGAGAATTTGGGGAGAGGAATATCAAGAGAGAAATTTTTTTCTTATTTGTTTTGGTGGGGGGTATATCCTTGAGGTTAATTTGGTAACTTTATTTGATTTCCTGATTAAACAACCCAACGTTTCCGAAGAGTCTCGACACAAAATGTCTGACATTTGACTAGAGGGGTACGTGCACCTCAAGTAAAACCAAAGGTTGTCAAGTAGGATATATTCATGGACGCATGTATGTATGTTCTCCAAAACTGCTTCCTTTGTTTACCTTGGGATCCCAGGATTCATTGTCTTACCAAACACCACACCATTTTCCTTCACTGTGAATTCTTGGGACACCCAACTCATTTAAACAAATCTTATTCTCTCGGCTTGTCTTTGCATATTATCCGTTGTTAGAGCACTAATCGGTTGAACCTACTAACGTTGGTTTATCAAGTTAGTTGGTATATCAAGTTAGTTGTCAAGTTTTGATTTAAAACACAATTCTTGATTGTAAGTTTTTGGATACGGGAATTAGATTAGGTAGTTGAGACCTTGAAGACGAAGATCGGAGCTTCACGAAGACATATTTACATCTTCATCAACAAAAGGTTAGTAGGAGTTATGACTTATGGACTCTTCCTGCTTACTCTATCATTCGAAATATAGTGGATGACTTTAGTATTGATAGTTTATTAATTAAGAAGGATTCATATCTACTCGACATTCAGGTTGTGCTAGTATACTTTCCAAGTGTACTGCAGCTATAGGATTCTTGTTAGAAAGATTTGATACACTTTCCATTATTACAATGGTTTGCTTGCAAATCAATGCTACGAAAATGGTGAATCTTGGAGAATGCTCTTAAGTGAGTATACATATTAGGTTTCATAAACAATAATGTTTAAGTACGAAAAACCATCTCGATTTACGTGCTACGGAACAATCTGGCTAAACTACTTTGTTGCACTTGCGGTTCGCGAACTGGTTCGTGATCCTGAACTGTTGAGACCATATCTTTGAAGTAGTTATCCTCAACCAAACTACTTGGTGATAAGATCTAAATGGTTTCCATGTGTGATTAAACTAGGATTACTTTGAGTGCAAGTTAATTAAGTAACAGGTTCGTTTACACGGGTCACGAGCTAACTTATAAGACAAATTGAAAAGGAGGGGATACCAAGTACACCACCAACTTTTGAATTTGTGAACCTGTTTTGATTAATTACTTTAACGATCTCACAAATCAATATTCGAGTAATAGCCGTAGTTGAGTTCTTTGTTCAAGAACCGAATCTCAGCAAGAACTTGTTCTTGGTATTCTCAAAGAGATGGATTCACTCAAAGGTTTAACCAACGTACTAACTTTGCAATACTTTAATTATATCAATCAGAGACAATATAATGCGGAAGGTAAAGTAATGCAAGACTCCAGAAGTTTTGTTAACGAGGAAACCGCAATCTAGCGAAAAAATCCAGGACCTAGTCAAGATTTGAACACACACAGTATTAATCTGCTACTTAAACTAGCCTACTATCAGACTTCATACTGAATGTATTTTAGACTGAATTAAACCCTCCAAGCAATTCATCTATTGTGATGCTCCTACGTCTTTTGGCTCCCGCAAGAACCTACGCACTAAGTTCCTTTATAGCTAAGAGTTGCTTTGCTCCACATTACTTCATGAGTTATACCCTACCTCTAACAGGATGCCTGGTTTTTTTGATCTCTTTAAGATGTATTCAATCAAGATTCAGGGAAATCGATATATCAACTAGGGTTTATTGATCTACCTAAGTTGATTTTACCTCGTAATGCCTAACGAACTTAATACGAGATCTTGTTTGTGATTGCGTTACGGATCTTCTAGGTCTTATTGATTGATTGTTCAAGTACAATACGATCGGGATCAAGATGATCTAATCCGACCTGTGCTTCACGATCCACGATCCTCAAATGAAGGCTTTACAATCGTTGTAACCTAATAAAAGGTTTCGAGATGACGACCAATCATTATGCAAGGATACACAATAATGTGTAGAGGATACTAATGTATCTTTTCAGCAGGTCATCTATTTATATTGATCATCAAGGGAGTTCTAGCTCAAAGATTAAACTACCTTTGAGCAAGGCTCAAGTAAGTTCACGAACAAGGATGTCCATATATAACTTTCTCAAAGGTCCATCCCAATCTTCTCGAAACGCCTTTAGCCAAAGTGACCTGGGGTAATGCAAAGACTCGCATTAACCTAACACTACACCATATTCAGCCTTATGCAACAAAAATTCGCAACAGCTTTGCTGCAGTTGCGTTATCGCAACAGTATGTGGTATGTTGCCAAAATTAAGCAACGACAAAGCTGATGTTGCTAGCTAAGCAACAGTTTTTCTTATGTTGCTACTTGGCAACAACAGGGTTTTAAGTGTGTGAACCGCGTGCGTGCACGGTAACACTTTATGTTATTTTCACACCCACAATATAGGTTTTCGTTATACCTTTGATGTTTATTAAACCCCACAATGATTGTCGAGGGTTAAGTCCTCCACAATCAAATTTTTCTCTTCATTTTTCATTCTATCGTTTTTGTCTGAAAGAGGATAAGCTAGGGTTTCTCTGCTGCGAGAAACCAATTCATCCATCTGCGAGAAGAGAAGAGAAACTAGGTTAATTAGCGAGAAGAGAAGAGAATTCATGATCGTGTAAGTCTGTTTGTTAGGGTTAGGTTTAATTTTATAGGGTTTGTTTGTTTTTATCCTTCTGTTCGTCGTTGTTTAGGGTTTTGTTTAATTTCCAAGTTTAATTCTTGTTTAATCAATGTTTTAATTTGTTTCACTAATCTTCGTTTGTTGATGTGCAGGATAAACAGTAAGCCTTCGATCCTATTTGTGGGTAAGTTTCTCTAATAAACCCTAACCCTAGTTTGATTTGAATTTTTTGTTGGAATTAATGATTTGGTTTGTTTTATCCTTGATGTCGTTTACAACGAATCCAATACTATTTGGTTAGATCTCAGACTTTGGTTAAGGGTGATATTGTTCAAATTGATACTGCACCATTTAAGCAGTGGTGTATCTTCAACATTATGGTCTTGATCTTGGATGTAAGAAGAAGAATACTACTGCAAAACCCCCATATATGCTGATTTTGTTTATATAATATATAGGGCTTTGAGACTTCAACCTGGACACAAGTACTCCATCAAGGTGAGATTTCCGTGTTCTGTTACATTTGATTTTTTTTCATTCGATTTTGAAGATATTTAGAGTATTGAGATGTTTCCTTCTTATTCTTGAGTTTATATGATTCAGTTCCCAACTCTATCATGTGTGTGTTTGCCATGGAAGAGTTTAAAGGTAAGGTTATTTGATGTCTGCAATGCAGAATGGAAAGCAAATGGTGCAGGGGG
>JAJJMA010331535.1:0-10607 GCA_023529015.1 Papaver nudicaule
GTTATTCATAAACCTGATTATTGTCCCCAATCCATTCAAAGGATTTACCAAGACTTGTCTTGCGTTGGACTGATCACTTGTGATCTAAACTCAGGTTAACAGATCTGGATACTGATTTTTGAGATCGCCCAGATCTGACCATAAGACTCACGAGCCCAAACAAAAAGTTGGTTGTATTTCGGTACGTACCCCTGTTTTTTCATCGTTAAACGAATATTTTTTACCGGTCCCGGGGTCATTCATTTATCAAGGTTATACTGTAGTGTGTTACCATCCGGGTCCAGAAGCACTGATGGGTGTCCATGACCCACAATCTAGACTGTAGAGGCTTGCCTGGTCTGCCATGGTAATCGGGTGGATTGCAGGCGGTGCTTTCACTTTGAACGCATTATTTCTTAGTTACAACCATTTGTCAAGGGTTGTGTCTATTCATAAAATCCTTTCACTTAGAATTTGAATCATTGTATCTTAAGGGATACGAATCTTCCAAAGGGGTATGCTTATTCATGAAGAGACTATTTGTTGCTTTCCAAGAGTCACCAATCATGTATATAAACCCCATTCTTGATTCATTGTAAAATGAGAAAGAAGAGGTCGAAAAGGAGAGGAAAAGGAAGAGAATCAGAGAGAAAGAAAAAAGGAGAAGAAAACTAAGTAGACGTGCTTAGAGTTTGTTCTCAAGGATTTGTGCTATATCAATTCGCGTTCGTTGAAGTGCTGCGAAGAACACCAATGGTATTGTTGAATATTGGAGACATATGTCGTTCACTGTATCAGCATTAAGTACGGGGCATTAAATATCTTAAGTAAAAAGATTACTCGCCTCAATAATACTCCCAAGTAAGTTTGTTAGAGAATTGTAGAATTTCTCTTTCTCATTTTATTCTTCTTGTTTTCTTGTTTTGGTTTCTAATAACCAAACGATGGATACATATGAAATGTTCATATATAAGTGGAACGTCGGCTGATTGACGTGTGACAAATTAGACAATTTGTTCACCATTTGAGAATCCTAAGATATCAAAGAGAAATTGTAACAATTACTCTATGCGGCATATGAAGAAATGCTTGAAAGGTATCTTACGGTTGATGTTGAAAATCAATGTGTGTGTTGTAGAAGAAATGCAATAACAAGGAAATCATCTGAATGAAGGTTGATAGGGAGATCACTACGGAGTCTAGCTTTGGACGCAAAGCGAAAAAGAAGTAGAGTGACTTTGAAATTTCCTTGAATATATACTTGTGTGGGTAGAGTGTATGCATTTCAAAATTGAATATTGTTCTGATCAAACAATTATTTGGGAAAACACATGATTTAGAATGATTTGGTACGTCTTGATAAATACATCGACGACAAAGAACCATAAATTAATTGCTCTTAAGCGCGCGCGACTAAGTTGGATTAGTGACTATGATTAAGAGAATCAAGTCAAAGACCATATTGCTTCATCAAGGGGAATGGGTTATAGCTTAACCAAAGGGTGAATTGCAATGGTAACCCAACCTAGTAGATTGGAGATCCCAAGATCTAGGTTCAAAAGGGACAACTAAGTTGTAAGATACTCGCCAGAAAATACAGAAAGAGATCTTTCTCTTTCCCATTCCTAGGATGAGAGTCAGTGTTGCCTTTCACGAGAGAGGGTAAGAATTTCTTTTAGACCGTGTTTGGCAACGAGGATATCCCAACCTAGGTTGGGTTATCACAAAAAAAAAAAACGGTTAAAAAGTGTTTGTGTCATATATATTCTAGGCTGGGACAGGGATAGCAAAACCTTCCGTAAATTTCGAACACTGAAAAACTAGGATTATGGTATTCTCTCCCATATACATGTTCTCCCCAAATCCTCACCAGGGTTAGAGCACTACTAATCCCTGACTCCCAGTATATTCACCACCACTAAACCTGTATTACCATTACTAAACCCACGAAAGTTTTTTTTGTTTGTTCTTTACATAGATACTTCTTCCTCTCTCGCAGCAATAGCAAGTACCCATTATCTATTCAATATTTTTTTATGATTTTTGTTTGAAAATTATGTGGGTTTCTTGCTATTTAGGATTTACTTGATAATGTTAATGGAATCAAATGATAGACCACATATGTTTGATAAAATTCCTCAATGGGAAATTTCTGTTTGTCTTTAGCACGATGATGGTGATTGTTCATTGTTACTATTTTTTCATTTGTTTGGGGACGACTTTATCTTTCTTTCAGTGACATTAAGGGCTCCATGAAGAATTCTTCCAATAATAAAGCATTTGGTGCAATCCTCAATCAACAATTTGTGATCCAGCTTGGTATGCTCACTGCCCTTTGGATGATTGTAGAATATACTCTTGAGCATGGCTTCCTTTCGGCAATATGGGAATTCTTGACGATGCAACTCCAGCTGGCATCTGTTTTTTACACATTCTCAATGGGCAATCGCACCTGTTCTTCGGCAGAGCCATTAATACTTTATAGCGGTGCTAAGTACCGATCAACAAGTCGTGGTTTTATTGTGGAGCACAAAAGCTTTAGTGAAAATTATAGTCTCTATGCTCGTAGTATAAATGTCTGATGTTATATATCAAGAGATTTGAGAGGACAAAGCAAACATCATTTACATAATAATCTAGTGCTGGATTAAATGCCGAACAAACACAAGTTAAATTAACCTAGGATAGGATATAATTTTAGACAAACAACACTAAAACTAGCCGCTCTCAGGGTTATCATAAATAGGATTAAGATAAACCAATCTTAAATAAGTTTTCTCGTTTCCAAGCTCCCAAACAGACCCTTAATGATTCCTATAGATTAGTAAAAGATTATAGATTAGTAAAAGATTAGTTTTACTAATTAAAGTATGGCAGGTGTCACAAGGGTAAACTTTAAAACTCAAAGCCAACCTTGTACAACGGCACTACATCCACTAATGTAGCCTCAGCCTACTTCGCCACAGCCAATTCCTTTCAATTCCTTGACTAAACTCTATTTATCCCATACTAAATAGAGGTTCTGCTCACAATCACTTAGCCAAACTCCTGTCAATCACACATACAACAGCTATGCATACGCCTAAGCCAAATCAGATACAATATGCAACAACTCAGAACTTATGCCAAGGCCGAAGCCCTTTTTTTCTTTTCTTTTTCTGCACACTTGGGGTTACACAAACTCTCCTGGTAATGGTTACCCGCGCCATCACCAAGTCAGGCATATTTATAGCCTTACAAAGCTATTTAAAAATAACTGCCAAGCAGTTATGCATCTACTTTACACTGGGCAGTTGGCCTAACCGTCCAACCTGATCCCTATCCTTTCCTAAGCCTTAGGGGCAGTTCATATGCTCTAAGAAAGCTATAAAGTAAGCATCCAAACCGTGTAACCGTCAACCAACCGCTAGGCCATGCGCTGGACGCGTGCCATGGCTTTGCTAGGCCAATGATGCATTTCAGCCCATATGCATCCTTTTGGCCGGCCATCACCTTGATGGCTTGAGTGCGCATATGCAAGTCCCCAAACTCGCATATCCGAGTGCGCCATGCACACTGGCCTAGGCCAAACTCTCTTTGACCTATGCCAATGTCGCATATTAACTATGCCATTTGGCTGGAGGCTAACAAACCACCCCCGCCAACTGTATTCGACGCCCTCGTCGAATCCTTTGTCTTAAGGTAATCCTGAATTTGCTTTTGAAATTGCCACAAGTTAGTATCCTTCTCCCAAGAAGCTTCTGACTCAGGTAAGCCATGCCACTTAACTAAGTAATAAGTCCTCATATTCTTCTTGCTTTGCCCCTTCACTTGATCGTCAAGGATCTCTTCTATTTGCTTATCAAATTGCAACTTACAACTGGTGATGCTCTCCTCGATTCCTGTCTCGAGGCATCCAGCAGGTCCAGATGGAACTTCTTCAAGTAACTCACATGAAAAGTTGGGTGCACTTTAAGCCGTTCCGGCAAAATCAGCCTATAAGCCACCTTACTAACTCTTTTCATGACTTCAAAAGGTCCATCATACCTTGGAATCAATCCTCTATGCGAAGTCTTGCTAGAGATTTTCTTCCAAATCTGGGGCGTTAGCTTCAGAAAAACTTGGTCACCCACCTCAAATTCCATATCTCTCTAATGCATATCAGCATACTTCTTCATCCTCCTCTGCGCTTTGGATAAACTATCACGCGCTTGCTCAGTCATCTCAGTTTTTGACCTTGCAAGGCGGTATGCTGCTGGACAAACACCTTGCTTCTTAGCCTTAGGTACTTCATAAGGTGTTAAGGGTTGCTGACCCGTTGCTAACTCAAAAGGACTCATCTCCGTAGATGAACTCTGGTGCAAATTATAGCAAAACTGTGTCGTATCCAACAACGACACCCAATTACGTTGGCTTGCAGTCACATAGTGACGCAAATACTCTTCTAGCAAAGCATTCACCCTCTCTGTCTGACCATCAGTTTGGGGATGGTTGCTAGTAGAAAACTTCAGTTCGGATCCAAGCAATCCAAACAAGGCAGTCCAAAAATTGCCTGTAAAACGTGAATCCCTATAGCTTACAATATCTTCTGGTAGACCCCAATACTTGACAATATGCCTGAAAAACAGATCCGCTGCGACATCTGCATTACAGACTTTGGGACAGGGAATAAATGTAGCATACTTCGAAAAGAGATCAACAATGACCATTATCGAGGCAAAGCCTTGAACCTTTGGCAGCCCATTGATAAAGTCCATTGGCAAGCTCTTTCATGGCCTGTCTGGAATCGGCAAAGGCTGTAGCAAACCTGCTACCTTCTTCCTTTCTGTTTTATCCAATTGACACACTAAACAAGTCTTAACGTACATTTCCACATCTTCTTCCATCTTAGGCCAGTAATATGAACGAGCTATTAATGCATGAGTTCGTTTAATACCTAGATGACCGGCCCACAAGGAATCATGCGTCTCTCGCAAGAGTTCCCTCCTTAGTCCCCCTGAATTGGGTACATATACTCTACCTCCCTTGGCATAGATGATCCCTTCATCTATCCAATATCGATGAATGACCCCATCACTGATATGTTTGATCAAGCGCACACAAGCTTGATCATTATTCGTCTCTTCTTTGATTCGAGGCAACAAATCAGCCTCAATCGTGGTCAGTGCTGCAACATACTCTGCTACCAACTTTCTGCTCAACGCATCTGGTACAGAATTAAGACTCCCTGGCTTATGCTCGAATTTATAATCGAAATCGTTCAAAAAGTCAAGCCACCTTGCTTGCTTTGGCGATAACTTCTTCTGGCTGGTAAAGAAGGTAATGGCCACATTGTCCGTCCTTATTATGAAATAAGTTCCTAACAAATAATGGCGCCACGTCCTTAAGCAGTGTATCACAGCCAACATTTCCTTCTCATGGGTCGTATATCTGCTCTCGGCATCGTTTAGCTTGCGACTCTCGTAAGCTATTGGATGGTTCTTTTGCACCAGGACTCCTCCCAATGCTCAGTCTGATGCATCCGTATGCACTTCGAACGGTAGGTCAAATTGTGGCAAGCGTAGCACAGGTTCTGTCGAGACCGCTTGCTTAAGCTCATCAAATGACCGCTGACACTCGTCAATCCATGCCCAAGATTTGTCCTTCTTTAACAAATCTGTCAAAGGCGCTACTTTCTTTGAATAGCCAACAATAAATCGCCGGTAATAGTTGGCCAAACCCAAGAAAGACCGAAGTTCTCCTAACTTCTTTGGCTCAGGCCAATCCATAATGGCCTCCACCTTTTTCTGGTCCATGTGCACGCACCCTTGCGTAATTACATGGCCAAGGAAAGTAATTGTGGTCTGGGAAAACTCACACTTTTCCTTCTTAACATACAAGCTTGCTTCCTTCATCTTTGCAAATACTTTGCGAAGATGCATCGCATGCTCTTCCAAAGTCTGTAAATGACTATGTCATCCAAGTATACGACTACAAAACGATCGATATACTCAGAGAATACGTCATTCATCAGGTTGCAAAAAGTCGCAGGAGCATTCGTCAAGCCAAACGGCATAACAAGGTACTCATACGAGCCATACCTTGTCACCATAGCCGTCATGGACTCATCCCCTTCTGCTAAGCGCACTTGGTAATATCATGAGCGCAAATCCAACTTGGTGAAGTACTTAGCCTTGGACAAGCGATCAAACAAGTCAGCCACTAGCGGAATTGGGTACTTGTTCTTCAGGGTCAGCTTGTTCAATGCCCTATAGTCAACACACATACGAAGCGAGCCTTCTTGCTTCTTTTGGAATAGTACAGGGGAACCAAATGGGGCTTTGGACGGTTGTATGTAGCCTGCATCCAGCAGTTCAGATATCTGTTTGCGCATTTCCTCGAGTTCTAAAGGTGACATATGATATGGCGCTTGTGCATGGGGTCTTGCACCAGGCACCAACTCAATCATATGATCGATCCTACGCCTTGGTGGTAACATCTTAGGCAGTTCTGCAGGCATCGTGGCTACAAACTCTTCCAAGACATTCGTTATTTCACCATCGACTTCCACTACCTTTCCAGGCTTAATCTCCACGAGTACGCCTAAGAAAGTAGTCAAGCCCTTACGTAAGCCTTCATTCACCTGGACAGCAGACAGACATGGCTTAATTGTCTTGTCTTGGTCATCTCTTTGTCTCACTCTTGGGACAAAGCATGGATATTGATGGTGCTGAATCAATATTCCATCTCTATGAGGAAGTGGCGACGCCTTCGCCGCGCAAAAGAAATCATTGCCCAATATAAGGTCATAATCATCCATGACCATCACTAGAAGATCTAGTTTTCCCTTCCATTCTCCAACTTGCACATCGGCATTGCGAACCCGGCCTCGACAACTTTGCGGTTCTGAGTTGACAGCCTTGATGGTACTAGTCACACTAATGACTGTCAAGTTCAATGCCATGGCAATCTCTGGATGAATTAAGGATTTAGTTGCACCAGTATCAGCCATTGCCAATACCCACTCTCCATTGATTCTCGCATCAATGTACATCGGCCCAGAAGACATCTTCTTCTTACTATGTGCCTTACTCCCAAGTAAGCGGCTCATGTTTTGATGTTGATCTTTACCAACATCACACAGAGCCTTCTCTGTGCCATCATGTTGGGGCTTCCCAACAGCGTGCTGAACGCTATCAACACTTGCAGCGTGACCAATACCACCCTCAAGTAAGTTCTGATATGTAGAACAACTTGATTCTCCCATCTCAAGTTGCTCTGAAAGCATCCTCCTTCGTGTTTGACTGGCTAATAATGATTCATGGTTGCTGGATTTGCACACCCTCTTTGCAAATCTAAGTCTTGACCCTTGTCTCATCCTTATACGATTATTGCCTTCCAAGTGTGGATCCTTTCACTTTGGATGCAATCTCTAACCGTCTCAAGAACAGTTCCCAAAGCCAATCTTAAGCCAACGTGAACAGAGAAACCCAACCTTGGGCTCTGATACCCGAATTGTCACAAGGGTAAACTTTAAAACTCAAAGCCAACCTTGTACAACGGCACTACATCCACTAATGTAGCCTCAGCCTACTTCGCCACAGCCAATTCCTTTCAATTCCTTGACTGAACTCTATTTATCCCATACTAAATAGAGGTTCTGCTCACAATCACTTAGCCAAACTCCTGTCAAGCACACATACAACAGCTATGCATACGCCTAAGCCAAATCAGATACAATATGCAACAACTCAGAACTTATGCCAAGGCCGAAGCCTTTTTTTTTTCTTTTTTTTTTTGCACACTTGGGGTTACACAAACTCTCCTGGTAATGGTTACCCGCGCCATCAGAAAGTCAGGCATATTTATAGCCTTACAAAGCTATTTACAAATAACTGCCAAGCAGTTATGCATCTACTTTACACTGGGCAGTTGGCCTAACCGTCCAACCTGATCCCTATCCTTTCCTAAGCCTTAGGGGCAGTTCCTATGCTCTAAGAAAGCTATAAAGTAAGCATCCAAACCGTGTAACCGTCAACCAACCGCTAGGCCATGCGTTGGACGCGTGTCATGGCTTTGCTGGGCCAATGATGCATTTCAGCCCATATACATCCTTTTGGCCGGCCATCACCTTGATGGCTTGAGTGTGCATATGCAAGTCCCCTAACTCGCATATCCGAGTGCGCCATGCACTCTGGCCTAGGCCAAACTCTCTTTGACCTATGCCAATGTCGCATATTAACTATGCCATTTGGCTGGAGGCTAACATCAGGATACTTTCAATAGGAGATCACCTATATGGGTGAGAAGTGTGATCGTTTCTTTGAGAACTATAAGGCTAAGTTACTCTAAAGCACTCATAGAATTCCAGTATCGTTCAGGGACGAAAAGAACACAACCGAGAACCGGATATGTAAGGAAATAAACTATGTGATATCTATTGCATCGGATTACATTATAAGGTTGAATAGTTCAAGACTTCAAGGTCACTACGCAACCAGTAATCCCAGTAGGTATTCACTAAGGAAGATTCAAGGCCAACAACTATCTTTCCTGATGCAGTGATGTTCTGCGCACAAACTCTTTGCTAGTGTATGCATTAAACTTGCATGAATTTCGATTCAATGTGGGGGATTGTTAGAAATTTGAATAGAAATTAAGTTTAACTTAGTTACAACCATTTGTGAAGGGTTGTGTCTATTCATAAAATCCTTTCACTTAGAATTTGAATCATTGTATCCTAAGGGATATGACTCTTCCAAAGGGGTATGCTAATTCATGAAGAGACTCTTTGTTACTTTCCAAGAGTCACCAATCATGTAATAAACCCCATTCTTGATTCATTGTAAAATGAGAAAGAAGAGGTCAAAAAGGAAAGGAAAAGGAAGAGAAACAGAGAAAAGAAAAGAGGAGAAGAAAACAAAGTAGACGTGCTTAGAGTTTGTTCTCAAAGAGTTTGTGCTACATCAATTCACGTTCGTTATTGGTGATCATCGAAGTGATGCGAAGAACATCAATGGTATTGTTGAATGTTGGAGACATATGTCGTCCACTGTATCAGCATTAAGTACAGGGCATTAAATATCTTAAGTAAAGAGATTACTCGCCTTAATACTCCCAAGTAAATTTGTTAAAGAATTGTAGAATTTCTCTTTCTCATTTTATTCTTATTGTTTTCTTGTTTTGGTTTCTAATAACCAAGTATTACGGAAGTTGTAATACATAAATGAAGACCAATGTTACGTAGTGGTAACAAATTAGCAGAAATAATACACAAATTATATTATTGATGGAACCGGTAACGATGATGTTTTGCAACATTCTTTAACTCGATTAATCGATCCGTTTAAGGGAATTTCAAGTTCTAAACACAAAAATGAAGTAGACAAACATACTGAATTCCACCACTTATAAAATTAGTTTGTCTTTCACGATAATTATTCAGCCGTGGAATTAGAAAACTCATATGGTGGGGCATGACCAGTTTTTCACACCGGGATTAAGTCTAATTTCAAACACATTTCCTAGCCCAACTTGGAATAGGCAGGGGAAATGAGAGAATCTGCGCTTTTGGCCCGCAAGGGCGGAACTAAGCCAGGGGAAGTTAGGCTGTAGTTCCACCTATGGGTGAGCATTCGACCTAAAATCCGTAGATCTAAACCGGACCATCCGTATTTTTGTGGATGGGTGTCCAATCCGTTCATTAATGGATTGGATGCGGATGCATTTTCTGAAATCCAATGAATCTTGGATCGGATGCGGATGCGAAGTTAAAAATCCGTTGGACATCCACATCCGCAAAGTTAGTAATTGTTATTCTTTGGTGTGACGATTTTGTCCACATGTATTGATATTGTGTCTGCTACTTCGTTGAAATATTGATATATACTCTCTTCGTTCCAAAATAATAGGCCAGTTTTACTTTTTCCTACTTTTTCCCAAAATTTAGTAAACTTAATTGAACTAAAAATATTTGACTTGAACTTATTTTTTTTTTGTTAACCCATGATACATGTCACGATAAACCAATCCTAAAAAAAAAAAACTAGTTTAGCTCAAATATTTTTAGTTCAATTAAGTTCCCTATATTTTAGGAAAAAGTAGGAAAAAGTCAAATTGGCCTATTATTTTGGAACGGAGGGAGTAAATTTCAAGACATTATTATATAGATAAAATTTATAATGTTATGATGAAATAAAACCGATGAGTTTCGTCACTAATATTCAGTAAAGGAGAACGTCCGTTTTTATCGAGAGAAAAAAAGGAGAAAGTCCGTAAATATTTTGCATACTTGAGTTAATAATAGCGACATTAGTTACGACTGTTCTAGATTTTATAGTATGCTAAAACACGGGATCTTCACCATATTTCTTGGTTGTCTTCATATTTTTTGAGTATTAGTTATAATAAAAAAGACCCATTGAATCGTCTGCATCCAATCCGTTCATCCGTGCATCCATTGGATGTTGGATTGGATGCGGATGCCAAAATTGAAATCCGTCATGTATTGGATTGGATGCGGATGGGCAAAAACCGGACCAATCCGGACCATGCTCACCCCTAGTTCCACTTCCACCCTTGGGAGTTGGGAAAACTGTAGCTTAAGATATTGGTTCTCTAGAAAAAAAAATCTCTAGAGAATTTTTAGTCCTAAAACAACCCACCCTGGA
>JAJJMA010331536.1:3126-18488 GCA_023529015.1 Papaver nudicaule
TATTTCTAATGCTGAGATTACATGAATAAAACCCTAAGGAACCAGAGGAGATTACAAACCTAATCTCCCTCTTGCTACTTAGGCTCAACCCAAAGAGAATCCAACCCTTACAACGTTTTCCAAGCTCGCCTTATATAGGTCGAGCTTGAGTGGTTTACAGCTAATAAAGACAAAGGACTCAATCGTGGTGGTGTCAGTCCCTGTCGAGTAAGGCGGTTTACGCTCCGAGGCTGAGTCCTGGGCTTCGGTCCTTTCGCCATGGTCCGAATCCTCTTCCTCCGAGTCTTTACTTCGCTCATGTGTGGCTTCTTTTCCTTTGTCGGTCCGAGACATCGCTTCTGGTTCTCTCGGCATGGTTATCCTTCCAGGATGCGAGACACGTGTTCCGAGGGGTTTTACCCCCTACAGTTTGCCTCTTTCCTTTCCTTGTATTGAAGATGCAGGGAGAGGAAATTCCCCTTTCTGCCACCTCTTTGTCGAGTTTCCCTACTTCCTGCCACGTGTGTATTTTCCTTCACGACACGTTCTCCTAAGCTCGTGGCTTTTCACCTTCTGACCGGTAGAGCCGGTTTCTTCTCACTATTTAAGTTTCACTTCTCCCTCTTAAAATTTTTTAGACCTTTCGCTTTCATCTTCCTTGGCGTCGGCGGTATTTTTCCGTGATACTTTCTTCCCTTGCATCTTTATATCAGGCGATCCTCCTGTTCTTTTCTTCTCAACCCATTGTTTTGATCAACCTCTTCTTTCATAAAGTTAATTTCTTTAGGATTTTCCCTTCTTCCTTCTTTGTTTTCCGGTTGCCTCTGCTATTTCCGTCACCGGTGGTGTTGTTGTTTTTTTTTTTTTTTTTTTTCTGTTTTCATCTTTTTCCATGTCGTCTGTCTTTGCGATTGAAGCCCTTTCTCTAAGGTTAAATGGCTTGTTCCCAGAGGGAAGAGGCTTTCGAATCGAGTCTATTGATTTTCCCAGATTAACTCCGGAGTTAGTCGAAGCGTATCAGTGTAGCGAAGATATTCTTGTGGTGACGATTCATCAGATGACCGCCGGATTGTTTCCTCCTCTCTATCGATCTGATAATCCTTTATTTCTTGAAATTCTTTGTTCTCTTCCTCAACCTCGAGGTGTGATGCAACTTACTTGCAGCGCGATCTATCTTATTAACCAGTGGGTTCTTCAGTCTGAAAATAATTCTCCTGCCGGGTCCACAACGAAGTATTATTATAACGCCGAGAACTTCTTTAAACACTACGAGCCCTTTCTGACTGCAGATAATGAGTTAGCTCCTTGGGGGGTTAGCTTTCGGATGGTGAATGGTAGCCGAAACATTCTTCCCAAATCTCTGGATTATTCCCTGGACGAAGACTGGTCTTCGGAGCTGATGCGTGTCGAATCCGCACAAATATACTTAAGTCCTAAACCTTCACAATATGCAATAATATAGTATATAGGTAAGAACAAGTTCGTCCACGAAGAGGTAATGGTTTGTTATTTCAATGTTTGAATCCTAAAGTAACCAAAGAGGGGGGTTGTTGTTGTTTTTAAACTAAAAGCGAAATAAAATAAAAGCAAGAAAATAAACGCAAAGAGTAATTTGAAGTAATCAAGAGTGAGGAATATTGGTTAAGGGTTCGTCTTAAATTGCTTAACATGCATATGAATAATATATGGAGGTTCAACTAGTTCTATCATCATCAAAATCCCTAGAATATATCATCGCGAAAATATTCCGAAATTTCCTAATGTCATCACACACCATAACGATGAATGTGTGAATACTACGTAGAGAATAACTTGACACCATGAGTAATCGAGTTCAACTCTCTAAGAGCACTAAGTTTCGTGAAATAGGCTAATCAATGCAATGAACCACCATGAATGGCTCATTCAACAAAGGTTGTATTCTACATATGACACTCGAAGCTATCACCACCTCAATAATCATATCGTGCTACTTATGAATAGGTTCTTCAACTATTTCGTATCTCCAAACCTAATTCTAGCAATAGGTATAAACATAATCTAACTCAATTGGCCACTTGAATCAAAAGACATTCAACCTTAGTGTAATACATCAATCATACACTCATACGCATAGTAGAATAAATCGATAACGAATATGAATAAGTTTAACTCCATAATTAAGCAAATAGCATGTCTTGCAATTAAAAGACTACATCCTCAACCAATAATAAAGAAATTAGCTACTCATGTTCTTAATAAAAACAAAAGAAATCATTATGTTTGTGAAAGAAATCATAAAAACCCGTCGTCGCAACGCTCCAATCTTTCTCCCAAAGTTCCACCTCGAAAATCATGCCAAACCCTAGCTTTTTCTCCACCTCGGGAAGCGTGCACAGTAAATCCTCCAAAAAATTCCGTCTGAAAAACTCCTGTAACTCTTTATTTATATCACACAAAACTAAACCAGTTTCCTAAACAAAACATCTCTGAAGCCCAATCAAAACACAAATAAAATACGTCCTGGGCCTTAACCAGCTGAGCCCATCATTCTTCCTGAGCCCAAAAACCAGAACCAAGCCCAGTCTCATCTCATCACACCGCATGTGCGAATGGCACACGCTCACAGTCTTCTCACGCCACACGTACGAAACACTTGCTTACCATCTTCTTCTTCAGTCGCAGTTTCTCACAGAAACTCGATCTTCACTGCCAAAACAAATCAAACCCAGACAAACATTCAAAGTAGAAATTGACCAGAACCCATTTTCCTGAATCACAGTACCAACTCAACTACACCTTCTGTTCTCTTCAATTTCGCCTTTAGCTTCAAATCTTCAACCTCCAAACACACAGAACCGAGCTTCTCACCAGCAGACCAAAATCAAAGGCAATCAACCATTCTAAACACAAATTGGACATAACCCAAGTCTCAATTCTGTTACACAACCTTAGAAACACCTTCAGATCCTCTCGTTCCTTCTGCTAATCTTCAACAACAGCTCAATCAATCCCATATGCTTTTGTGTGATGAAAATCATCTTCAAAATCACACCACTTCCTGTAAACTACTACTTCTGACGACCATCATCAGCTCTTCTTTCTCACTACACTGTTGTAACTGTGTAAAACCCCGATGGTTAGATCTTACACAGTACACCCAAATATGATACACCAACATACACGCAATCATTCCCAAAGCATACATTCATACCAATATCATAAGAAATATAAAGGAGATAGAGTTAGAGATACTTGACAAGCTGATTTACTTGGTTCGCCCATAAGAAAGGACTACATCCAAGGATTCCACTATTATAAGTATGATTACAACACTCCATTACCTTGCTAATCTTTATGTTTTGTTCCTTAAGCGAGAACCCTAACTTTAGTCTTGGGCTGTAGAGAGCAAGTAGGATACTTTTCCTCTCTCCAGACCAATCCCAAATGTGTCCAACCCCTTTCTCAGTGGGTTAGCTCACTATTTATAGACCTTTTACATAGTGGTAAACAGCTAATACAAACAAAGTTATACTGACACTATTTGTCATGACTCGCCGACACATATACCTCGGCGAGTTCATTCTATACTTATCAAACATAGACGAGGGAATCTTCTTAGAGATAAAGTTGATGACGTGTCTTCCACTGAGTCAACTAGTCAACCTGACAATATATCCGTTCTGACTTCTCTTAAATGCTCACCTAACTATCACCTAACAATTGGCGACAGGTCTTTCACTCGTTGGCACCTTACTCGCTGATGCCTTACTCGCTGGTACCATACTCGCTCATTCTTATATCGCCCGTCTGTGTCACTCGTTGATCCCGGACATCTCGGCTGCATCCTTTTCATACAACAGCCCATCTAAGATGCTTTTCTATCGGATAGGTATTTTCTACCCTTACATTTTGCCTCTTTCATCTCCTAAGACTTTAGTCGCCGGGGATGAAATTTACATACTCGCCGAAAATACCGCCCCATGTTCTCCACTAGCCTTTTTTCACGCCACACGTCCGCTAGCATGCATCCGTTACTCCACGTGTCTTTCATGCGCAACTTCACTTTACGACTGGTAACCGTTTTCGCCCATTACTTCCATTACTCCACTACAGCTCATAACCGTTATCGCCGGTTACTCTTCCCTAGACCCGTATAAATACTCGGCTCCACCTTTGCTTCCTCCTTTACGAGTTTTCTCTCAAAACCCTAATTTTTTCTGCTGCTGCATTCAAAACCTTTCCTCTTCTTTCCTTTTCTCACAGTCCTAGATTTCCTTTACTGTTATTTCTTCTTTCTTTTCCTTTGCTTCAGACCGATTTTCTCCTTTCTTTACGCTGATTCCTGCTTCAGATCCCTTTTTCTCCACTTTCCGTCACCAACAACCACCATTCTTCATCTTTTCCGGCTAACCACCACCTGAAACCACCAATCTTCATCTTCTCCGGCAATCTTTAAGCTGCTTTAATGGCTCCAAAACCCTCCAAATCTAAGAGCACGGCTAGCAAAACAAAATCTTCTGACCCCAAGGTGCCAAACTGGAAAACTAATTGGCCTGGCTACTGCGCTCATTACAAGGTAGATTTTCTTAATCCCAAGATCCATTCTCTCCCTGAGACACAGAAAGCATCTGATCTATTATCCGTCGACGATCTTCTTCGATCCGAGACAAGCAATACTTGGGCTGCTGTTGCTTTTGGTCAACTAAAAGCTGGGCTAACTTTTCCTCTGTACAATCCAAACAACACTTTTATCGTCGATCTTCTTGCGGCGATTAACAGGAGTCCCTTCCAACTAACGGGTAATGCTATCCGAGTGATGACTGAATGGAGCCTGCGCCGAGAGGGCAAAACAAACTATCCATCGCTCGCCGACCTGAAGGCTCACAAACCTGAGGAGTTTACTGTGGAAAAATTTCTTGAACAATATTCTGTGGCTTCTTGCAACAGAAAAACCGATCCCTGGGCTATTAGATTTGCCCCAAAGATAAAGACTGCAGACTTGTTACTCGCCGACGTCGAGATCACAAGTACTAAGGACAAACCATCCGTCCGTCACAGCTCTGAGGGCGACTTCTCCAATCTTCCCTGTCTCGTTGACGGTCCTTGGTTACTCGGCTGGGAAGATGATGACAAGACCAAGATCCGAGAATCTTTTTTGCCTGAGCATGCCTCTCTTGCTAGTCATACCTTCTGGACTGTAGTCTGGCCTGATGCTGGTAAATATGCCAAGGATGAGAATGGCAAATTTCTCAGGACTGAGGATAAAGGCTACGTCAAACTCTCGGCTGATGCTGCTGCTGAGAAAAAGAGGGGGCGAGAAGATACTACTGTCGCCGATGCCTCTCAGGTAAATATATATCTATGTTCTTGCTGGAGTTATTTTCGTGTTAGCAAAGATCCAACTGAAGATCTAGAGACAAGCACTTTAACTTATCCTATTTTAAAAATATGTGCCAATATATTTTTAAAATATATATCTATATTTGCCTCTGCTTGTTCCGAGATCTGATAGATGTGTCTTTGATGATATTCGATTTTCAGCGCCCAAAGAAATCTAGGCCATCTCCCGCCGAGGCAGCTGAACAACTCCGCCAGCTTGTTGCTGAAAATTTGCCTCCTCCATCAACTCCTTTTGAACCTGTCAAAGAAACTATTCCTCTCCAGGGAAATCTTGAATCATTCGCCGATCAATCCAACCAGGATAACCCCAACAGGCCCGTCGATCAATCTTTAGAGGATAATTCTAACATGCTCGTCGACCAGTCTGTAAAAAGTGGTTTCAACAATCCTCCTGCTATTGAAAATATAGAGGACATGCCTCTTGACTCGGAAACATATCCCAAGAACACTGATCATCTTGATATGGATCTGGACCAGCTCAACCTATCTGGTGATCAGGATACTTCCAAGCCCTCTACTTCTTCAATGAACCCCAAGACGTCATCTGTTCAGACTTCTTCTGCCTCAGCACTTGAGCCACATCTCGCTGGCTTAATTGTTCTTGATAGAATGCCTCGGCATCCCCTTCTTCCTCCAGGTACTACCGGCCCTGGAACCTTGCAAGTGACTGCTCCTAACATGCTCGCCGAAGCATTTGGCAAACTCAGTGTGGCGGATGACTGTATGGACCACGAGTATTATGAAACTTTGGCACAATATAGTCGCCCTGGGTTTGTGCATCACCCAAAATTCCATACAGCTGCAGAGGTTATTCCTTATCAGGAGCATTTCAATCTTTTCAATATGGTGAGTATTTTTGAGAAATTGCATATTTTCTAGCTCTTCTCATCATTTGTGACTTATGCTTATTCTGTGTATTTTCAGCATTTCCACCACTGTTTGAGTGTTGGCTCGCTTCTTGAAGGTCTTGGTCGTGAGAACATTAACCTCAAAAATCAAATTGGTAATCTGCAACATGAGGCCGAGGTACGTGGCCGAGAAGTTGAGAGGTTAAAGAACGAGGTCAAAGCGCGAAGCCTGACAGTCACTACTCAGCAGGGTAAGTTTCTTCATATCTCTCGTTGCTATATTATCTTTCTTTTGCTTTACTTCTTTCGCCGACCCTTAGATTTCCTGCCCTCCAAGGTTGCCATTCCTCTGACGACGATAGGCTTAGGCGAGCTGACTCTGAAATCGAGAGACTTAATAATAGCAACCTTAAGCAGTGTAATCAACTATTCCTCTTCCAAAAGGACCTTAAGTGGTGCCGCCGAGAGTTGGATCAGGACGTAGATATTATAAGAAATCTTTGTAATACTTATCAAGCTGCTCGATCGGAATTAGGCCAAATGATTAGCCAACGAGATGAAGCGCTTCGCCGAGAAGAGTTAGCTCTTGCTGCCAAGGTAGCAGCCGAGACAAGCCATATGCGAGCTTCCTTCCTTTGGAAAGAAGAGAAGTCCAGAGCTGATAAATTAGCTTCTCAGATTATTAGCCTGAGTACTGAAAAAGAAATCGCCGAGTTTCAGATTCAGCGTTGGAAAGATTCAGCGGCGAGACAAGAAGCTTTGAAAATTGAGTTGTATCAGCAATGCTCTGACCAACATCGCCGAATAGAACAAATGTTAGGTCCGTGTGCTAACGAAAACTTCGAGTTTCATATGACTCAGTTTAGGGAAGCACAAGAGGGTATGCGAGATCATGTCCGCGACCTAGAAGGTAGCTTTTATAGGATTTACTCATGACTTGTCATGCTTATGTTTATTTTCCCTCTTCCTCACCATATCATTCTTTCTCTTTGCCTCAGCAACCATTCAGAAGCTGAAGAATGAAGCTGACCAGAATCAGGAAGTCATCAAAGGTTGTCATGAACTGGAGACCAAGGTCCAAGATCTTTCTGACCAGCTCAAGGAGCACCAGCTGTGCCTCGGCAAGATAGATGAGTTGTCTGAAAAGCTCAAAGAACATGACTCCTGTGCTGGCCAGCTCGCCGATCTAAACAAACGACTTCTCGACCACGCCTCTTGTGCTGGCAAGCTTCAAGAGCTAGAGAGTGCCCGAGATAGTCTTCAAATTGAGCTCTCCGATGCCACGGATGATGTCCAATATTGGCAGGAGCGTCATAGGAATGATGTAATCAATGCCTCCTTCCTCGGTGCTCAGGATTTTGCTTACAAAGTCCTGCCTCTGCATAATGTAGAGATTCCCTCGGCCTACAGGCGTCTCACTCCAGAACAACTCGCCGAGCAAGAGAAGATAACTGCCAAAGGCAAAGAGGTGCTGATTGCAGAAGAGAATGAAGAAGAGGCTGAGGAAGAAAATGAAGTAGAGGAAGAAGAGGAGCAGTGGTCTGAGGAGGAAAGCTCAGAGGATGAAGCTGAAAATGCAATTCCCAAGGGACAAAATCTATCTCTTGTTGCTTTTGCCGAAAAGGTTGGATGGCAGGCTTCAGGATCGGCGACTGTTAATGCTAGTGAGCCAGTCGCCGAGCAATGTAAGGAGGTGATTGTTATTGCCGACGAGCGGAGCACGGGAAATCTTGGCGAGCCAAATGCTGCTGGAACTGTTGAAAATGTTTGCCATCCTGATGATAGTGGGACAGGCGACATAGGTGCAGAGCTTCTCGGCGACCATGATCAGGACAAGCCTCCTACACCCAAGAGTCCTTTTGCGGATCCTAGGTGTTAGAGTAACTTTACTTCTGCTTTCTAGGTGCTAAGGAAGATAGATTGTTGTTTCCTTTAGTTTTTGTACCTTTTGTGCTATTTTTGACTTTCCTGCAATGAACCCCTTTCCTCTGAACGCTGTTTTGGTGAATGTTTAATGATATCTGTTTTGCTTTTAATGCGCCATTTTCCTTTGTTATACTGGACATGTCTTCTGCTATCTTGTCTTCAGAGATTTAACCTTGCCAAAGAGTGAAACCCTGTCCCTCGCACAGCCAACAATTTCCGGACCATTGAACTAACAATTTATTAGAGCAGCAGGGTAGACCCCAGCCATAACCATTACTTGTGCCCGTCGGCGATCTAATATAAGTAGAATGGGTTGCCCTCATAGACTTCAATACACTCCGCCAGGAGTGATGCTATGGCGTAGACGGATTAACACACCAACGGAACCGTCGATGTGATGCTACAGCAAAAGGGTTCTTATTTCCTTACAAACACTTACAGATCAACAAGTAACATGACTGGCCTTACAACTAGCCTAGGTTGGACTAACCATTGCGATAAGGGCATTCACTCGTTTGGCAATAACTTTCGGCGTAAGAGGTTTTGACTCTTAGTTGATTTGGGCATTATGCCTCTATTGATGGCACTTGGCCTTGGTACCTGATCAGGGTTTTGTGTGGCATTTATAGCCTGCGACTGAGTACTTTGCCTCAGCTGCCATGCTCTTTGAGCTTTAAAATTTTATCACTGCAGTTAGACTACTCAGTGAGTGAAAGTGCAAATGATTTGTTAACGGGGTTCGGCGCATGATAGCAAACCTACGTCCCCGGATCTTATTTGCTGCTATTTTACACAAGCTAATAAGATTTCTTGGGTATTATGCCCGCCCAAGACTTCGGATTTTACATGGTATCCCTCAAGGATAGTACTTCTTAAGGAACCTGGCGTTCCAAGGATGTTCAAGTTGCACGCCATGCTCATCAATCAGTACGTATGCTCCTGGTCCAGCCACTCTTTTGACGATGTAAGGGCTATCCCACACAGGTTCCAGCTTCTTGCACCCTTCTCGTTGAGATGGGGGAACTTCTCGGAGCACAAGCTCGCCGGGTGAGTATTCTCTTGGAATCACTCGCTTGTTATATTCTCTTGCTAATCGCCGATGATAATTCTCCATGTGTGTAAGGGCGATCAGTCGCTGCTCCTCTAAGTCATCTAGCTTGGCTAGGATTAGATCTGTGTTCAGATTCTTTTCCCATGCCTCATGCTTTGTAGTGGGCAGAATTACTTCAGATGGAAGTACTGCCTCAGTGCCGAAGGTAAGTAAGAAAGGAGATGCTCCAGTTGCTTCTCGAACCGTAGTTCTATACGACCATAGGACATTGTGTAAATGCTCACACCATGCCTTTTTATGCTTTTCCAATCTTTTCTTCAATCCCATACCAATAGTCTTATTGGTGGCTTCTGCCTGGCCATTACTCTGGGGGTATAAGGGAGTTGATTTTCCCAGTTTGACGCTGTAATGGGCGAGTAGCTTCCTTATGTTGTCGCCGACCAGCTCTTTCCCATTATCGGTGCATATCTCCGCCGGTACACCAAATCTGCAAAATATGTTCTCCCAAATGAATGTGAACACTTCTTGTCCTGTTTTCTTCCTGATAGCTTTAGCTTCACACCATTTGGTGAAATAATCTGTCGCCACAATGATGTACTTCCGCTGGCCAGAGCCTGTAGTTAGTGGACCAATAATATCAATGCCCCATTTGGCGAAAGGCCAAGGGCTGAGCACTGAATTTAAAGATGTTGCCGGCGCTTTAATTCTTCTTCCATACAACTGGCATGGTTTGCATCGCTGAACATATTCCTTTGCATCATGATTCATCCAAGGCCAGTAGTATCCTTGCATTCTGACCTTCAAGGCTAAAGCTCTTTGGCCACCATGATTTCCACAATCTCCTTCATGAATCTCCTTCAATAATTTATTACCTTCGTCCCTTGATACACATCGCAGAAGTGGTCCAGAGAATGACCGGCGATATAAGATTCCATCTCGAAGTTCATAATTCGCCGAGCGACTGATGATATGATGAGCCAAGATTTGATTTCCTGGCAAAGTTAAGTGGTCCAAGTAGTACCGTATCGGCGATCTCCAATCTGTTTCTGTTGATTCTTCGACACTTGTTGTCAATACTTCCCATTGCCTTGGTGCTGCTACCGATGGCTGCATTACCCTTTCAATAGCTATTGAAGGAACATCTGGGTTCGTCATCATTGAGGAGATAAACGCCAATGCATCGGCGTGCCTATTATCTTTCCTGCAGATGTGGCGAAACTTGATACCAGTAATCCTCTGGGCGTACTCCCTAGCAAGTTTTAGGTACTTCTGCATAGATGGGTCTGCTGTCTGGTATTGTCCAGATATTTGTCGAATCACCAGTTGGGAGTCACTTGTCAATCTAACATTGCTGATTTTCATTTCGATGAGTATCCGCATTGCATGAATGACTGCTTCGTACTCTGCCTCATTGTTAGTCGCCGAGAATTCTAATCTCAGCGAATGCACTATCCTGGCTCCTTTCGGCGAGATAAGAACAATTCCAATTCCATTTCCTTCTTTATTCGACGAACCATCTACATAAACCTCCCATCCATCAGGCCTGCACTTCAATAAATCTGGAACTTCATGCTCTTGTTCATCCAAGGAGGATGGGATTTCTTCTATCTCTTCTTCTTCATCTATTGGGAAGTCGGCGAGGAAGTCAGCAATGACCTGAGACCGCTGAGCTGTGCGTATTTCATATTGGACGCCGAACTGTTCAATCTGCTGATTCCACTTGGCGATGCGTCCCACTCGCTGAGAGCTGTGCAAGATAGACTCTATTGGAGTTTTTGTGAGGACCACAATAGGATGGGCATGAAAATATGGGCGTAATCGCTGAGATGCGAAAACTAAAGCCAGAATCAACTGCTCCATTTTGGTATAATTCTTCTCTGCTCCTTGTAGTGTTCGACTAATATAGTATATAGGTGTTTCTCCACCTTTGGTTCTTACAAGTACTGCGCTTATAGCAAAAGGTGTAGCGGCGAGATATACCCTGAGTTCCTCGCCGTGCTCAGGTGGCTGAATTGCTGGGAGAGTAGCGAGATACTTTTTAATACCCTGAAATGCATCTTCATGTGCCTCAGTCCAGTTGAACTTTTCTCCTTTCTTCAACGTCTGGAAAAACAGCTTGCACTTATCGGAGAATCTGGAGATGAATCTGTTGAGAGACGCCAAAGTCCCATTGAGCCGCATAACATCTTTGACAGTGACCGGCGAGGGCATCTCTATGATTGCTTTAATCTTGGCTTGATCAGCTTCCACTCCCTTCTTGGTGACGACATACCCCAAGAATTTTCCTGAAGTCACGCCGAAAACGCATTTTGCTGGATTGATCTTGAGCTTAGTAACACGCATATGGTTAAATATTTCTCTTAGGTCTTCCACATGGGTTTGTTTCTTCTTACTCTTGACAAGCATGTCGTCGACATAGACTTCCATCGTCTTCCCAATCCATTTCTCAAACATTTTCTGTGCCATCTCTTGATAAGTGGCGCCAGCATTCTTCAATCCAAACGGCATCCGAGTGTAACAAAATAACCCCTTAGTAGAGAAGAAAGCTGTATGCTTCTGATCTTCCTCCGCCAAAGGTATTTGGTTATATCCTGAATAACCATCCATAAATGATAACAGCTCATGACCTGATGTAGCATCCACAGTCTGGTCAATACTTGGCAATGGGAAACTATTCTTGGGACAAGCTCTGTTAAGGTCACTGAAATCAATGCAGATCCTTACTCCCTTGTTCTTCTTTGGTACCACTACCATGTTGGCTATCCACTGTGGATATTGTACTGGTCTTATTATACCAGATGCCTTCATTTTGTCGATTTCTGCCTCTACTGCTTCTTTATAGGCTGGGGCCAATTTCCTTATTCTTTGCCTGAATGGTCTGACCTTTGGATCAATATCAAGCTTGTGACATGCTATCGCCAAGTCAATCCCTGGCATCTCATTCATGCCCCAAGCAAAGACATCAACATATTCCTTCAGTAGTGCTAGTAACCTCGCCGACTCATCTTCAGATAATAGAGTACCAATTTTTACCATCTTTGGCTCTTGTTCATCGCCGATATTAACATCCTTAGTAGGTTCCACCGCCGTGAAATGTAACTCGGGCTCTCCCATCGGCGATGGTTCCTTTAATTGCTATAAGATCTTATCTCCAGATTTCGCCGAGTCTTCCACTGAATTTACTGAATGCACATATGTGGCTGGGTTGGCGATGAAGTCTAGAATTTCTTGTGACAATTTCGCTTCCTTGCCGAGCTTCTTTTTCTCTGCAATTTTCACTTTTCGATTTTCTCGCATCTGTACATCTGCCGAGTTGCACGCCTTGGCCACTGCTAAATCTCCTACATACTCGGCGAGCCCAAATGGTGTTGGGAATCTTAAGCGCTGATGATAAGTAGAAGGAACCCCTTTCAGACTGTGAAGCCATGGTCTTCCCAAAATTGCCGCATACGGTGAGTCAACATCCACAATACAAAAAGTAGTTTTCAAGAAATAGTCATCACAGATTTTGACTTTAAATTCAATTTCTCCTTTAGGCTTAGAAGCAATGCCATTGAACCCATAAATGTTATAAGAAGATACTGTCGGCGAAGGGATTTTATTATCCTTTACCTTCATTGCCTCGAAGACATTATTAAATAAGATGTCCACAGAACTTCCCGGGTCAATGAGCACTTTGGGCAGCCTAAACCCCTCCACCTGAATGGTAAGAACCAAAGGATTGTTATGATTCCTTCCTTCTGGCGGAATTTCTTCGGCGGAGAATCCAACACATGCTTTCATCCATTCCTGCAACGGTTCTTGCTTAACGGCGACACTACAGATCTCATTTCCCATATTATCTCGCTTATGGACTCGAGACATGACATTATCATGAAATTCATCTCTAGTGATTTTTGAGTGTACAATGGAAAAACAATCCAACTCCATCAAATCTCGCTCAACCTTTACCTCGTACACATTTGGGATATGAGCTGGGATAGCCTGAATTGGCTGAACCAGGAGAGGAGGTGGCGGCGGTAATTCTAGGAAATCCTGAAATTTCCCCATGCTGACGAATCGATGGACTTCTTGCTGCACGCCAGTACAATTCTCAGTTGTATGGCCATGAAACTGGTGAAATTGACAGAATGAATTAGTATTGGCTGGCGGGACCCTTGGGTTTCCTCTGTTGTAAGGATAGCGGATATCATCCCTACAGTTTGAACTTTCAATCTGACCAAATGCATCTGTATAAGAAACACGCAACTTAGGCAAGGTAGCATCTTGGAAAGGTTGCTGGTTGCCTCTACCAAACTTTCTATTATCCCCATTATATCTTCTGTCTCCATTCCCATTTCGCCGATTATCTCTTCCTCCTCGTCCGTAATTGCCTCCCCTGTTGTCTTGCTTATCTCGCCCATCATAATTTCCTCGCTTCTGGGAGTTCCAATGTTGCTCGGCGGTGACTTGCTGCTTTCCTGCCTCGGAAACTACTATCGCCGAGGAGGGATTCTGCGCCGACTTCCTCTGTTCCGCCTTCAACCATTCTTTCTTGATTTCTTCTTGATCTTCCGGCGATAAGCTATTGATCGAGTGAATTTGTTTTGCTCTTTCCTTCTTTAGTCGCAACTCTTCTTCTCTGATTTCTTCAAAACTTAACCATTCATCTTGCATTGCCCTCAAGGTCAGCAAATCTTGGGGCATGTTCCAAAACAACTTCTGGTACAGCTGGTCAGTAGTCTCCATAGCGCTAAGAAATGATCTTATTTTCTCCTTTTCAGTAACTTCTGATCCTACCTCGCCACTTGCTTTTCTCCATCTTGTAATAAAAACTTTATAAGTCTCCGAGGGTCTTCTCTTAACATTGAACAATCTTTCCACGCCAGGCCGGCCTCTATTATTTTGAATAAAAGCATGCAAGAATCTGCTTTCTAACTTCTCATAGGATTTGATTTTTCCTTCCTCCAGCCCGTCAAACCAGGCTAGGGCTTCATCCTTCAGGGTAGCAGGGAAAGCCATACACATTATAGGATCTGACCCTACCCAGGCTGCCATATCTCGCTTATAGGCTTTCGAGTGCTGTGTTGGATCTCCAGTTCCATCATAAAAAGAGGTGAACTTTGGGGGAGAGTACTTGGGAGATACGCGCCCATACGTAATACAGTCATGGAAAGGTGTTTTTTGTGCTTCTATAAGTGCAACCTTATACCTTGATTCTCTCGAAGACCCACTTAATGCTTCCACCTTATTTTTTAGCCGGCGCAGGTCCTCCTTCATCTCCTTATCTACCTTGCTCTTTCGCTTGGAGCTGCTACGATCTTTATCCTTCCCAGGTAAATTTATCCTCCTGCCTCTTTCGTCATACTTCGCCGATGAATCTGAGATTTCGGGCGAGCTAGTTCCACTCTTTTCAATTCGGCGAGATGAACGCGTATGGGAATGAGACTCTTGGCGAGATGTATGAGTATGGGACCCATGACGAGAGGAATGCGCATGGCGAGTTGAGTGCGAGTGGGACCCGTGACCTTTGTTCTGTGCTGCCATCAACTCTCTATGGCTCTGAAGTACTGTCTCCATTTGCAGTTGCATTTGCCTCTCAAACTGACTAGCCTGCCTGTTGTTGGCCTCAAGAATTTGCCTCAGCAATGTTTCTGTAGTATTTGTGGATCCGGTGTTGTCTGCTATTACTACTGGGCGAGTTACAGTTGCTCCTGGCACTAATACTGCATCATTTCTACTGGCCGCATGTGGGGTTTCTGCTACCACTGCTGGAACTTCTTCTGCCGCGTGAAGTGCTTCTTCGCCAGCATCCTGTACTAATTGTTGCTGAATGTTGGCTGCCACTGCTCCTACTGTGGTTGCATTCTGAGCTGTTCCTCCTGCATTCGATGTTTCTCCCAGGGTAAATCTTCCATCACCAACCTGCTCGCCGTGAGCATTTGCTTCTATTGCGCTACTGATTCTCGTTAGCATTGGATTAGGTTCAGGCGACCTATCTGCATTCTCAAAACGAGTAATATCCTCCATGTGAACCACTTCTTGGCGGACCACTCGCTGGATAGGTGATCGGCGAGATGAACTTGCCACATTAGGATCCACTGGTCCAGCTAGTTCCATTGCTCTGCTTCTAGTGTTATGACCACTTGGGAGTGTCGCCGGTGTAGGAAGTATAGGGTGTCGAGGAGGCTTACCCG
>JAJJMA010331542.1:0-10550 GCA_023529015.1 Papaver nudicaule
CACGAAAGCAAGACAAACAATCAAATAGGAGTAGTTTGGCTAATGTTTGTCATCATAAAAGAAATTATTGACATCTACGGTGTGGTAAATTAATGGACTGATTAAGAGTATCAAGTGGCATGGCGCAAGTAAATGGATAACTTGCAGATTAAGAAAGCTAATTTAGAAGAAAACTATTAACAAAATAGAACCTAGCTCTTGAATATTGTGAATGTTTAAGAACTGATTGTTCTATTGTAAGTTGTAACCTAAATGCATCAAATAGTTGAGGTCAGCAACCTAGTCTGCATATTAAATCGACCCAGTTTCTCTTGCTGGATGGCCTTTAAACTAGAACTTTTGTTGTAGAGACCTACCCTATTCCACTGCCCCATAGGAATCCGATACTGTGATGATAATTTCTTTAGGAAGTTTATTGCTTCAGCAGTGCGCAGCCATCGCGATAATAAATATTTACCTGAAAGAAACTTTTAAATAGAAACAGTCAACAGTTCATAATTTGCAAGCGTCCCTTGCATCACCTGTCATTTGATAGGTGGGGATTCGGCTTCCCCTCTGTAGATTGGGGAGTTTAATGTTTCATATTTGACATTTTTAATTTGCACGTAATGCTATTTAGAAATGTGTATTTGAACGGCTTTTCCTAGTTCACTATATCATTGTGTTGAAGATCACCAAAAGCGCTGAATATTTCAGTCGAACCAATTAAGATATTTGAACCCAGATCAAAGTAATGAAGTTTGCCTGCACAATTTTGGCACTTGTTGTATCATCTGGTTTTGAGCTATAACATCTATTGGGTTGGGAGTTAATGCGTTGCAACTTTTCTTGTTCAAACTAATCATTATATGTTGCTACGAACAAGCTTTCTTTGTCAATTAATATTTGAAGTTTTTCTTAAGTCGAGGTGAAGGTTTTAATGATACTGCAGACATCTTTTGCACCTTAGGTTTATTAAATTCTTTGAAGCATGTTTGGTGGTTCTAACGTAACGGGTTTCACATGTTTTGGTACTTCACAAGTCTGGACTCTGGAGTCATGGTTTAACTTTTATGTGTGGAACTTATCGCAGGATCTGTCGTTGCTGTTCAAGTTCTGCTTTTAGATTTAGTTTATATTGAATGCAAAAAACTGAACACGCACAAAAAAAAAAAAAAAAAAAAAAAAAAAGGAAAAAAAAAAAGAAAATAAAACCTTGTACGTTAAAAAAAAAAAAAACCCTAACAGAGCCAAAGATGAGAAAAATGTGGAAACGAAAAAGAAAAAAATGGCTGATAAAAGAAAGAAAAAAAGGTTAGTTTGAGAAGAGATGATGTTGTTATGTAAAGATGGGAGAGTATCTGGAGTTCAGTTCCCAAAATATTACAGGTTGAGTAGTTTAAGGATGTGACTCGATGTCTGGGAACTTAACTTGAACTGGTGGTTAAGGGGACTAGTCTTTTTCGTTTGGAGGAGCAGAGACGAGGAGATGGTATCTGCTGCATTTGTTGCAGAAGCCAAATTGGTGTGGAACTCCTCCAGAATATCTAGATACATGGGCGGCGTATGGTGAGGGGTCTTTGATCACTTTTTATGATGTTATCTGTTGTTCCTGAAGTGTTAGCTGGATCATGGAAAAACCATCATAACATGACATCACTATACTGTTGATAATTTCAGTTGTTCTATGCATTCTTTATTGATTTTCCAACATCCGACTGACCTTGTCTATATGCTTGGATTATGAGGGTTTTATATGCTCCTCGTGTTCTTTACCTTTAAACCATTAGCATCCAGTTTATGAACCACAGTTTCCTGCTAAGGAAAGAAGAAAACTAACCAGAAAAGAATTAATAAGTTCGGTATTCCTGTCTTGCAATCGTTTTTCACATTGTTACGTGTTATATATACTTCACATATTTCAATTCGTGAGCAGTTTAGCATTATTTGAGGAAAAATGGGCTCATATTTATAGCGTACATGTTAGGAACATTTTTCCCCACGGAATTCTTTTGTTGTCTTTTCTGCATATACAATAGAAGAAATATGAGTGTCTAAACTGCCAATTTTCGTGGGAAGGCTGAAATTACTGTAATAGATTACAGATTAAAACCTAATCTCTTGAACTCATTATATCTATAGTTATAGATAACTTAGTGGGGCGGATCACTTTAAAAAATGGTTGTTTGCTTTATTAAGAAAATTCCCTTCCCATTTTTCAGCTTCTCAAAATTGTAAAATCAACTTCTGCATTTTTTTTCTGTAAACAGCACTATTGAATGTATGTATGGCTTTTTAAGAAAGATAACTAAACATATTATAATGAATTACCAAGAGAAGCACTTTAGATAGTCCTCGCAACCAGTGTCATCAAAACTCTATCTCATGCAGGAAAAGTATGTCCATATGGTGTGGGTTTCATGGTTAACTTTTCGACCTTCACCTTTTCATTTATATCTTGTTAAACTTTGCCCTGTTTCTGAATTAACTGCATAGAGAACCCCATGAGCAAGAAGACAGGAATGGGCTGTCTTTTCACGAGTTTTACCAATTCGTTTACGGCTGTTAGAAAGAAAAGATAATACTTATTGGACTACATACCATTTTATCTAACTTTATCCTCCTTACCTTGAAGTTTTGTAGTGCCATTCAAGCATTTAGCATAAGAATGTTATGAGGTGGTCGTCATGCTGCTCCATTTGTTGTCTGCTAAAAGTTGGGACTACTTTGTAACTAGTAGTCCATTGTCAAATATGTTGCCAATTTGTCAAACATGTTCTCATTTGTTAGGGTTGTTTCCGTAAATCATATGAATTATATTCCTTACACGAAGCGCTAACATCTGCTTTTTGCCGCATACCATGTGACAAAATTGTGGTTTCAGGTCGATTATTCCTGTACGCCAGAGGAAGTGCAGCAGCATTTTCAAGCATGTGGGACAGTAAACAGAGTAACAATTCTAACTGACAAATTTGGTCAGCCAAAGGGTTTTGCTTATGTGGAATTCCTTGAAGTGGAAGCTGTTCAGGAGGCTCTTTTGCTGAATGAATCTGAATTGCATGGTCGTCAACTTAAAGTAGGTTTAGACTTTAAAAGCTGTAGCTGCACAATGTGATTTTTGCAATGAATCGAATGTTCCAATTTTTCCTAACTGCTATGTGTTTTCTTATGCTCAGGTTTCCGCTAAGAGAACCAATGTTCCTGGGATGAAGCAGTTCCGAGGACGACGCTTCAACCCCTATATGGGTTCGAGATACAGGAGACCTTACGTGCCTCCGTACTTCTACTCTCCTTATGGATTTGGGTAAGTATTGGCTCCATTATTTAAAGTTTCTGAATTAATCAAATGTTAGGAACTCCTACGTCCTGCAGTTTCACTGTTTTTGTTTGTTACGTAGTTGTTGCTTATCAAGGCATACATTGACATGTGTTTCCTTGAGGACTGGACCAAACGAAACCAGGATTCCTGTCTACTCCCTATACTTTAGTGACAGTACCAGAAACAGGACCCAGAATCATTGCTGATTGCTATTTTTGCTGGTTCCAACTTCTGAGTACTTTGACATCTTCTAGGGCTAGAACTGGCATATTATGAGTATGTTATAAATAATATTGGATATCTCTATAAAAGTTAATATACATAACACGTAACAGTTAAATTTTACAAAATGGAAATGAATGTGCCTGTGAGCCTTCAGTAAGGTTTGAGTTTCCCTTATTTTCAGTATGGGAACAAGTACAGGGAGCTAAGAAAAATTGAAAAAGGTTCTAGTTTGTTGTTGCTTTCTAACAAGAACTGATCGATTGGGACTCCTCTAGGTGCCCACTTCCTTCACATTTTCATCTTGCCGAGCGTTGTTAAGGGTTCTCGTTTACATCTTTTGCAGGAAAGTTCCCAGGTTTAGAAGACCGATGCGTTTTAGACCGTACTTCTGAAATGCGGATGGCAAACCAATACAGCATTAGCTTGGCTCGCATGTAAGCCTAAGGGTCCACAAAGCATCTTTCTGGAAGGAGATAGTAGACATTTTGGTCTCCTTTATTTCTTGCACAACTTTCCAGCTTGCATCAGTACCATATCTATTTTATATGAGATAGAAGATTAATCTAGATTATGTATGAATCATGATGGTGAATCTGATAATAAAATGTGTTGCAGAAACATCAAATCTACTAAGTGAAGGCTGCAAACCTGGGAACATCCCCTGGTCCACTACCCTAGATGGGAGAAACCCAAGCAGCCTTCAAAAATGCATTCATAATCAGTCTTGAAACTTGAGCAATCATTTTAGTCTGCATGCAAGGTTTAATTCGTAGGAATTGTGGTGTAAGAGTCTTTCAAACTGAATTGTGGTGTAAAAATCATCATAATTCCTGATTTTGTCAGGGCGTACTCTTAAATCATCATAATTCCTGATTTTGTCAGGGCGTACTCTTAAATCATCATAATTCCTGATAAGTAACTTAAAGCAGCTCTCAAATAATTTGATACGGTTGGGTTATCATCCATCAATGTACCAAAATGCACGAAGCAAACAAAGATAAGAAAAAAACGCCAAGTCTATTTTCTGTTCAATAAGCCAATTTTCTGTTTAATAAGCCAAGGTTGATCTGACCTACCAGGGTAGGTATTAACTTTGAATAGAGGTTTGAGCAACCATTTATACATCCGTTTATAACTCCACCTCAAGGAAATACATTATCATCTTAACATTGAAGATCGACAGAAAATGGATAACTTATCCAAGTCTTGTTATATGCCTGCTTTCTTTCTGTTTCTTATCTGCTTCCTCTCTATAGGTTTGTTTCTTAAGAAAACCATTGATTACTGGCTTTTCCTTGGATCTTTTCCATCACTTGTAATTAACTCCAACCGTGCACATGAATGGTTTATTCTTCATCGATGGACCTATCTTCTCAAATCTCAAATACTTCGTTACTTGTCATCCCCAAAACATTGAATACATTCTTAAAACCAATTTCAACAATTCTCCTTTTCTTTTCGGGCAAACTGAAAGTGAGCCAAATAAACCTCCACAAAAACGGAAATTGGAATCAGAGTATTAAAACCTACAAATTCGAATGTTAAGAACTAAAAGTTGTACATCGTAATATTAGAGCCATTCACAAGGCCTTCTATCATAATGCTCAGGGTCATTGGGAAGACCTACAGATAGAGGGGTGTAACAATAGTATTTAGAAAAACCTCTAAACCACCCCATATATATTCGTTGGATGGGAATAGTATTTGTCATTCAGTTGTTCTTTAGCTGAGCTTGCGGCTGTAACAACCCTAATTTACACTCTCAATAAGGTATACAGAACCCTTCCACCATTAAAAGCAAAAGCAAAAGCAAAAGCAAAAGCAAAAGCAAAAGCAAAAGCAAGTGGTAGAAATTTTAATGAAGCTGAGCAAGCCAGGGACGGAGCCAGAAATTATTGGTTGGGGGGACAAATATGTATACTATTGCCGAAACATATGCGGCCGAAGGCCGCCAAAAAAATTTAGGCGCTTAATTTTTTCGTTTTGGGCTTCAAGTAGCGTTAGTAAGATGCCAGATAAGTTGTAAGAAGTTTTAGTAAATATAATTTTTATACAATACGAGCATATTATCGGTAAAATTTATACAATTGAAGGCAGTTTAGATAATATTTGGTATTAAAAGGGGACAAATTTGTGATTAATTAGATTTTCCAAATCTAATATTGTAATTTAGGAAATTCTAGTGGGGACTGCTGTCCCCACTAGACCTAATGTAAGTCCGTCCCTGGAGCAAGCAATTCCTAAATACTCGCCCTTTGCTGCTGAAGGGGAAGAAAAAGAAGAAGAGGAATAAGAAGAAACCGCAGCAGCCAATGGCGAGAGCTACAAAAGAAGACGTCGGTGCAGAGCTACCACTGCCGAATCTTCCAGAGGAACTCATCCTCGAAATTGTTCACAAGTTGCCCGTCGAATCTCTCTTAAAATTCAGGTGTGTCTGTAAGAACTGGGGAACATCCTATTCAGAAACCCTAACTTTATCAACAGTAACATTAATTTCCTTTTGAATTACGGCGAAGAGCTATACTCTTTAGATTATGATTCATCAGCATCGCTGTCTGATACTAATAACGCCCCTCTTAAGGAAATTCGTTATCCAGTCAAGTGCTTTACGAATCCTATGAAATTAATTGGTTCTTGTAATGGATTGGTTTGCTCAAGTCATTGTGGTGGTGTAATTTGGAACCCAACCACTAATGAATATAAGGTAATACCAAGATCAACTACACTACCAGCTGGATTTCGATCCTCCTCTTTTCCTGGTTACATTAGCTTTGATTATGGGTTCGGTTATGATGCATTAAGTCAAGATTACAAGTATGTAAGAATTGTTGGTCGTTCAAGTTCAACTAGCAAGGAATCTGAAGTTGATGTCTATTTGTTGAAATTTGATACTTGGAAAAGAATCCAGCACATCCCTTATATAATTTCTAATGGACCAAGTGTATCAGTACCCGGGGTGTTATGTAATGGAGCTCTTCATTGGATTGCAAAATCTTATTCAGGAAACACCAGCAATGTTTTAATTGCTTTGGATGTTGGAAACGAGAGTGTTCAAGAGATCCCACAACCACAAAATTTGGACTCTGGAAATTTTGGTGCTTATAGATTTGTCAGTGTGTTGGATAAGTGCCTAGGCATGCTTTGTAGTAGTCATACGGATGGTTATGAAGTATGGATGATGAAGGATTATGGAGTGAGGGAATCTTGGACAAAACTTTATATGATTCCCACACTCATTAATGTTAAGTCTGATCGATCAGTTCAATACTTGACGAAGATGGTGTGTTTAAAAAACGGCGAGATTCTACTAAAAATTAAACAACACGAGGTTACTAATTTGGCTGGTGAGCAGGCTTTGGTTTTGTATAACCCAAAGGAAAGAGCAACTAGGATTCTGAAGCATGACAAGAGTGGTTTGTCTGGGACATTCCAAGTGGAGACTTATGTTAAGAATTTAGTTTCGCTCGGCTCTGGTACATATGTGGGGGATGAAAGGCAGGAGGCAAAAGATAGGTCGAAAGCTTTAGCAGGCATTTGGATTTGAACTTTGATGCAACATCGTGAAAGAAGTTCCCAGGTAGATTTATAAACTGATTTACAAATAGGAAATTAGACTAACCTCTTTTCTAGAGAGCTTTTTTCAACTTTAAGAACATTTGTTGGTCCTGTTGAAGAGCATTTTATCTCCCAAATGTTATGTTCTAGTTTTTGAAGTAGTAGATTCTTAATCAATATACTGAAATAAATTACTTTGGTTTTAAATTTGATGGTTATGTTTTGACGGGTTGTGTTATGCATCGTTTCATCTTGCTGTCTATCTTATAATCCTAAAGCTGCGGCAATTGCAAGCAATTATACATGAGGTAGATTTTTGATCTGCATCTTTGTTAAGTCATTCAGTCCCTTGTGTACCCTTCTCGTCTTAATTATACTTCTTAGTGTATCTTGTCTTAATTAGACCCCTTGGTATATATATGTTTCTCTTTCGACGAGGAAGGAGGCAGATTCTCGATCTGCATTTGTCGTTATTAATGTGGTCTAACACGATTTCAATATGTATATGTTTCTCTTTTTACTTATGTGTGCATATGATTGTAATCAGCAAAACTGGATTTGGCAGCCTGGTTTAGTGACTTAGTCTTATGTGTGCATTTGTTCTTTTCGAGGAATTTGCAAGTTCTCTAAAACAATCTCGTTGAGCAAATGTAATAATAATTTCCAACTGTAAGAGCATCATCGGATATGTAGTCGACATCTATAGCTTAAGGACGACATATTCATGAACAAGATTCCATCTATTCGTTACAGACTTTTCTTGCAGAACCACTCGAAAGTTCTTTCAAAAGAGCTCGTCATTGGTTTGCAGAATCCTGTTTAAGATTATTTAGTCTCTTTCAATGTGGGTGACATTTTTTTTTCTTGATCAATTATATGGGAGACTATTAGTTGGGTGTCTTCGCATGCTCTGTATAGTGTTTCCGGATGAGCATCCAAGTATTGAGGAGTACTGGGTGAGTGAATTTTGGGGGGGAAAAAAATGACATTAACTATTAGACTTGAAATATTTCCCGTGGATGCATCATATCTGGATAGCTTGTTCTTTATTTATTTGTACTTGGTGTAAATTTACTAGAACATGATGATTCGTAGCCTCTTCGCTTATTATTGTATATAATTGAAGTAGAACAGCTTTTTTGCTAGATTAATCTTGTGAGTTTCCTCAAAAATTGGTTGACCAAAAGTGAACATATTTCTAAATCTAGGTTCAGACCTGAAGCTATAGGTTTGATTCTGCGTCGGCGCAGCCAGTTGCAGCATCGTGCACATTTACATAGTCTAGATATGACTAGAATGTAATGGTTTCAGAACACCTTGCTTAGTGCAATGTCTGAATGCCCCATATATCATTCCATTTTACTTGTGTGCCTGCAATTCTAGTGTCACAATGCAAAGATTGGAAGTTCTCATCATACAGCTTGTGATATGCAGATTTGAGAGTAAAATTTCCATGCTTTGTTAGCCTCCAGATCAGCTTGTCCCTGCCATGTAGTGGTATTCTCATTGCTTTAATCAGTTGAACTGTTTGTGAATCAAATAGTTGCACCAGAATTTCTGTTCTCCATTGCTTTGTCTGTTCATTAATCAGTTGCTTAACCCAAATGTATCCTGTAATGTTGCTAATCAGTGGCATAGGAGGACCATCTAATCCTAAAATCCAACAATCCTTCCATATCTGAATATTTTCTCCTGTACCCACTTTCCAACAGCTGTTATTTTTTACAAAAAGTACACTCTTTTGCACTCCTTTCCATGCCCAGGACATTTTCTTCTTTGGTTGAGCGTGAAACAGATGATCTTGTGAGAAATACTTTGGCTTGACCCCACAATTTATCAGTAGTTGAACATATTCTCCAGACTGCTCTTGCTAACAGTGCACTGTTTAGAGTCTCCATGTCTCTAAATCCAAGCCCACCATGTTGTTTAGCCATACAGAGTTTCTTCAAAGAGGTTAGACATATGCCCTTGCCTTTCTCTTTGCCCCACCAAAACTGTAGCTGAATGGAGTTTAGTTTGTTGATGATGTACTCTGGCATTCTAAAACAGCTCATAGAATGTTGTGGAACGGTGTTTAGAACACACTTTACTAGTACTGTTCTTGCTGCAGGGTTTAAATTCTTTCTTTTCCATGTGGCAAGCTTGGAATTCATATTCTCCACTAGATTAAAGAATGAGTGTGTCTTGGCTCTTCTTAGAATAAGAGGCATACCTAAGTGTTTCTCTTTACAGTTCATCCTTTGTACCTGCAACCTGTTGGCTATCTCCACTGTCTGTCTATGTGCCATATTGTTACTGAAAAATACACTTGATTTGGCAAAATTGATAGTTTGACCAGATGCATCACTAAAAACCTTGATGATACTCAGCAGATTGTCCACATTCCTCATATCAGCTTTTGTGAAAAGTAAACAATCGTCTGCAAATAAGAGGTGAGAAATCGGTGGTGCTCCTCTTGCGATCTTGATCCCTTGGATGAGCTTTCTGTGTTCAGCAACTGCTAGCATTCTAGAAAAGGCTTCCATCACTATGATGAACAGAAAAGGCGATAGTGGATCGCCTTGGCGTATACCCCTGGTTGGTTGAAATGGTTCACATGGAGAGCCATTGAAGACAACTGCTATCTTTGTTGTACTTAGACATTGATGAATTAAGTTACACCAGTCTTGAGAAAACCCCATCTGTGACATGACATCTAGTAGAAAGCTCCATTCCAGACGATCAAAAGCCTTTGACATGTCTAGCTTTAAGGCTAACAGACCATGTTTACATTTCTTGTGCTTATTCTTCACAAGAAATGTAAACATGGTCTGTTAGCCTTAAAGCTAGACATGTCAAAGGCTAGAGAATAACATATGGATGCTTCCTTTGAGTAATAACGTTAGCATCCAATGATTGAGCATTTTTCATGATTCAAGTGAACAATGATATTTAAACAAGAGAGATAGTGTTTACATTAACCCTCTTAATCACATATACTATTTGTTTACATTATCACTCTTCTAAATGTCCAATCTCTCTTATGTTTATATATTATTGTTCACCTGAATCCATAAAAAAGTATTCAATCATTGAATGTTAATTTGTGCATTAATGCACAAGTTAACAAAACCCTAACACTTTACTTGGAATGTATCTTCCTTTATTAAACGTTATCGAATAACATATGGATGCTTCAAGACCTCTTGAGGGCAGGTGGGGAGGCATTTATCGAATCAAATCCATAGCGAGTTCCAAAGGGGACATTCTGAAAAGTTTCTACTTCGTTCATTCAAAATTTCGTTTCAACTTACGGGTTCAGACTTTAATTGGTGCACAGTCCATACGTGTGTTTAGCCAACACTGTTGAACTATTTACTTGGGATTCTCATAAAAATGTTAGGGCCTGGAGCCTGCTATGGTCAGCCAAAACCACACAAGAATTAAAAGAAATTGATATTTCTGGAAATGGGAAGGCTCGCAGTGGTTGGGA
>JAJJMA010331548.1:0-20487 GCA_023529015.1 Papaver nudicaule
TCAAAAGACGTGTTGATAGAGTTCGCAGTCGACTGGCAGTAGATAAAGTCTTAAAGAAGAAGACCGGCCAAAGGAAGCAGATTACCCCAGATGACTCAAGGAGAAGTATTCAGAGAACAAGAAGGCGGGAAAGCTAGTTAAACATCTCCGACTTTAGAGGATACAGCTGTAACAATGCTTATAATGTTCTAGATTACTTTAACCGCATATACTTGTATGTCTATAAATACCGACCTTGGAATCTAAGTTTGTAATCTAAGTTTCTCTCTACTAAATCAATAAGAAAACACTATTTGTCTAAATTATGTTGATCATTTTGTCTAATACTAAGATGTTAAGTAATATCAGAGTTCCTGAACCTGTAAACCTAACTTCCCAGACTTCTGAGAGAACCAATCTAATACACACACTAAAGCTAAGAGGAATCATACTCATCCACTTGTGAAGGTAATATTCTAACCACTAGAATACGTATCTTCAAATAAGAATCTGTTTTGCTCATCTAGTTGTTTAAAACCTTCTTCCTTTTCATCACGTAATTTGTTATTACAAAATTCTTCATTGCGAAATCCATGAAGTAGTCCTTGGACTTTGAATATCAATCTTTGTTTAGTGTATCACAAAGATTTGAGAAACTCAATCCATGAATCAGGGGATTCATCTAGGATATGTTCTGGGTTTGAATCAACCAACCAATGTAATGTTCATAGTTCACGAGTTAGTCAAACACAAACAGTAACGCCTTATGTGTTTGCCCGCTCTGATACCAATTGAAAAAGAGGGGATACTGAGATATACCACCAACTTTTTAATTTTGCGAAATTTGTTGATTATTCTACTTGAACGATCTCTTAAATCAATATTCAAGTAATCACCTGAGTAATCTCAAGGGTTCTATAATCAACATTTGGATTTATGCAATACTTTTAATAATTATATAAATACAATGCGGAAGATAAAAGTAATGCACGACACAAGAAGTTTTGTTAACGAGGAAACTACAAACCAACATAAAAACCTCGGGACCTCGTCCAGATGTGAACACCCTCAGTATTAAGAAAATACAGACGCTAGCCTACTCTCAGACTTCAAACTGGAATGTATCAAGAATGAATTAACCCTACAAGCAATTCAGCTACGAATGTGCTCCTACGTCTCTTGGCTCCCGCAGAAACCTATGCACTTGATTCCTCTAGCTGACGTCCTTTATAGACCTAGGAGTTGCTCCACTTCCCTTCGTAAAGGCTAGCGCTACCCTTCCTCTAACAGGACGCCTAAAAGTACTCAAGTGACTAAACGAGAATACGATTGTGAAAAGTCCATAGCTTGAATATTCGTTCTCAATCTTCTATTAACTTTTGGACTAGGCAATTAGTTAAAGAAACTCAATCTTGATGGAAGTTTTGCGACTTCTGGTCCAAAACTTGTTTAACATCGCTTGGATTAAGTAGTTGAATTCCATGGGCCAAGTAATGACGAGTCCGAGAACTAATCATGTCAAGACCGAAAACTTCAAGATATGGAAGTTCGAAGTTTTCTCATAGCTTATATGTACGCGTTCATGAAGGCGTTCATAGAGCAGTCAATTGGAGTTCAGGAGAATTCAGGAGAAATCATTGAACTGATATGTACGCGTTCATACAGATTTGCTCGTTCACAGGAATACCATAACCAACACATGTATGCGTTCACCGTTGAGGTTATTTCAAGAGACAATTCAACATACTCTACCTATACATATTATACAGATGTGACAAATGCAAAGGCGAAAATCCTAGAATACCTTCGGATCATATAAACAACATCATAGACTATTGGTATGATAGAAATGGCAAATACGATACGGAAAGGAAAAACCTTTCTAACCTTTAGCGAGGACGTTATGTTTTATCAACTAGTAAGCTTAGGTCTTCGTCTCGATTACCTAAAACTATCCTAGTCCGAGGTTGTAGAGTAAACTTATCAAGGATTGTGTTTTTGTCACCTAAACTTGACAACTGACTTGAGATAGCAATATCAGTGGGTTCAACCGAGCAATGCTAGTGACAAAACCAATCTTACATATGAATTCAAAAAGTAAAATCTTTTAGCCCTAACCATAATGTACTTGATCTTCTTGTAATCTTCAGCGTCTTCAGATAAGAGTGTTCCTGCAAGTGAAGATTCAAGGTAGAGATAACAAACTCAAAGTCACCACACATCTTGGTTTCTAGAAGGACATAGTCCAACACGAGTTTGTTATGCAATTGAGTAGTATATAAAACTTGTAAGCATATTGTATCGATGCTTAAAGATACTACACGATATGATATGTTCTCCCCCTTACTCAATATACTAACATTTGCTTTGACATGATACAAGCACATCGATTTTACTCCCCTTATGACAATGCCGTAGACAATTGTCGTAGTAGATAGAAAGATTTTACTCCCCCTTACTACAAGATGTCTCCCCCTTTTTTTCTTCATAAAATAAACAAATAAAAAGAAATATAGGAATCCTCATAAAATCGCAATAATCAATGTAGACAAAGGTAAACATACCTGAAACGAGAGATAAAGATGCAATTCTCTCGCAAATTCCACATCCGCACACCCCAAAAAGATATTACCGTGAAGCACAAGTTCAAAAGAACTCTCCCCCATAATGTGTCATTCCATAAGGAACAACACGACCACCTTCCCAAGCAAGGATTTGGAATAAATTCTCGGGTAAAGTACAATTTCACAAGTAAAATTTTAGTTATGTTTTTATTTCCTAGACAATTACGGTCAAATAGGAATTCAAGGTAAAATCTTCCTACTTTCTCAGAGAGTTTCGGTCAACCATCGCCTTTAGAGAAAACATTAGGTTACCCCTTCCTAGTGGTTGTAAGACTAAGAATTAAAGGTAAAACATTTAATCCAGCGGAGTTCAACATTGTATCCTACGGGGTTCCTCTTTATCAAAATCGTCTCCCCTTAGCCATAAGAGTCGGAAGCATGGATTTTGATAGTTCTTCATGAACTGATTTACCCGAACGGGTGGTATGGCTAAAAAAGAAAGTTCACGATTTATGTAATACATTCATATAGATAATCAATTAAGATCAAGCATTGCAATCATCAATTAAGATTTTATTTTAATAACCTCAGTTAATTGATGAAAAGAAAACATGGAAGTAGCACAAACAAATCATGCTTAAATCAAAAGATGACTACTTCTAGCATAGTGATTACCCAAACCCTTAGGAAAAGACAAAGCTTTTTAATAAGGAGTTAACTATGCTTTGCGAATTCGAAATTTGTTTGGATACTCAAAGAGTTCTTCAATAATGATCTTGCAATTATCATATTCTGACTCTGAGAGACCTGTCCAATCTTTGAGAAGAGACTCATAGAACAATGGTTCCTCTTTACTATTCATATGAGTATTTTCCAAGAGGTCTTCAATCTTATGCGACACAAATTTAAGTTTACAGATAAATTCATGTGAAGTGTAAATGTTGATCACGTGGTGTGCATTAGGAATACCTTTTTCTGATTTTGGATGAAGATACTCTTGATCAACTTTTTCTGCATAATAGTCTCTATTTCTGATAACTCTTTCTGCAATAGGAGCCATGATGACAGGTATATTTATGAAGAGAATATTACTAGAACACAAATATATAATGTTTGTGAATGGTGCGAACTTAGGAAACCAGTTCGTGAGGCGGTTTTTTATAGATTTTCTCTATATTGTTTTGCTGACTCATTGCCTCTTTTAAATTCCAACTGAAATAAGTTTATATATCAACAATATGTTTAGAATTTTATTCCAAGAGCATAATCTCTGACAGAGTCAAATGGAGATTACCATGGTTCTTGTTCAGAGGCAGGGAGAATTCCAAATGAAGTCAAGAGAGTGTTGATACTCACGTCGAGTCATTACATTTTGGACTCAAACAATACACCTTTTTCTACAATAATTGCATCGGACTCACTACAAGAAGGAATCTCACCATTGGTGTAAGGAATAACTATACCACCGCTTTGGGAATTATTGTTGACAAGAGGTCACATACACAATTGAGCGTGGATTCATCTCTTTGGAGCATTGCTCAACAATTTATGAGATATTGATTTTTATTCCTGAGAAAAATAGTTGGACATAAAACTAAACTTGCAAAACAATTAACTGACTTGTTCTTCTAATCAGATGTAGTGATTTATTTTTACGTCTCAAAACTACAAGTCATTGATTTGAGACGTAATCCACATTATTAAGTGGAGAACGGATGAGCAGAACGCTCACTGTCAGTTTTGTAGAGTAATTCTTACATTTTCCTCTTCTTCCTGATGATAAAGGAACACCATTAGCCAAATTGCTTAGCCTCTGATCATCTTCTTTACGTTATTGTCAAGTTTAGCAGCAATAGCCTTCTTTTTGAAACTTTCTGCATCTTCTCAGGATATGATTATCCTTGCCGCAGAATGAACAACATTGTTTCTGAGATGGTTTTCTCTCAGAAGCACCAAAATCAAAATTGATTTTTTCATTGACAAGAGGAGATGATCCTGCAAGAATGAATGTGTTGTTGTTTGTGAAAGAGTTACTTTTGTACCCTAAACCATTTGTATCTCCAAATGACTTTTGCCCAAAAGCATGGCTGAAATTTTATCCGAGCTATCAGTTGATTTTTGCAGGTCATCTTTCAAAGTACAATTTTCTGATAAAAGTCTTGATAACTCACAAGTTGATTTCTCAAGTTGATCATTAGTTATCAGAAGCGATTCTTCACTCTTCTTAAGAGATTCCTTCAACTGAAGATTTTCTTTTAAGAGAACTTCGCTTTTATCCAGAAATTCTAGTATTAGATTATCCAAATCATCTTTATCAGAATTCTCAGCTATTAAGGCTTGATCAAACCCGTTCTCGAAGAGATGTTCATTAGGCATTTCATCGAGATTAGCCATGAGAGAATTGTGGTATTCCTTTCTTTAAAATTCTTTCATCATATATCCATATCCATGACACTTGTAGCATTGGATTTCTTCCTCTTGAACATCCTCAGTTTTCTTTGGAGATTGTGAACTCTCGAACTGTTGTTTGGAACGTTGCAACTGTTTGTTCTTCAGAAGTTCTCTAATCTGTTGAGTAATTGTAACTGTCTAAAATCCCAAGGGTTAAATCTTATACAGTACACCTAAATATCATACATCGACTTACACAGAATCATAAACGAGCACGCAGATAACCATAGATGTAAAAGGTAATAAAGAGTTAAGGGTTAGAGATACCTGACAAGGGTTTTACTTGGTTCGCCCTCATAAGTGAGGACTACATCCAAGGGATTCCACTAGAATAAACATTATTACAATTCTCTCACCTTGCTAATCTTCTCAACTTTATCTCTCAATAAGAACCCTAATTTCAGCCTTGGGCTAAAGAGAGCAAGTAAGATACTTTTCCTCTCTCTAGACCAATCCAAAATGTGTCCAACCCCTTTCTCAGTAGGTTCACTCGCTATTTATAGACTCTTACATAATGGATTACAGCTAATGCAGACAAACGGAAAACTGACACTCTTTTGTCTTCACTCACCGACATATACACGTCGGCGACCTTACTCTCTACTCTACTAACATTAGCGATGGGATCTTTTATGGATAAGGATTGCTGACGCAGCTTCCACTGAGTCAACGGGTCAACCTGACAATATATCCGTTCTGACTCCTCTTTAATGCCCAACCACTTCTCAACTACCGGGGGTGACGTGTTCTCCCTCGCCAATCCACCTTTCGCTCTTATATCTCTCGTCGTGCTATGCTATCTGGCTTGTTCATCACTAAGATCCTTATTTGATGATTTCGTACTTCTCCGCCGTATCCTTCTTGTACTACCTATCTTCTAGGATGCTTTACAGAGCGAAGGTATTTTCTACCCTTACATTTTCCCTCTTTCATCTCCAAGAATCTTTAGTCGCCGGAGATGAAATTTCCTTAGTTCGCCGAAAATGCCCAGCGGTTTCTTCTCCACCTGTCATCTTTTAGCCACGTTCTCGTCATGCGCTGGTTATTTTTAACTTTTGACCGAATGACCTGCGATACCGGTTCAGCTACCCTTTCCACTATAAATTTTGTTTCTCTCTCTAAGTCGATCATTTTTCTTTAGTTTTTCCTTCTTCTTCTCAGTTTTTCTCAGAGCTCTAAAACCCTAAACAAATGCCGTCGGGTTGCTATCCGTTTTTATACTTCTGACTTCAGATCCATCTTTAATCCATCACCGCATTTTATTCAAAGCTTTTCTAACTAGTTCTACACTAAGTTTCCTCCTTTTCAACTGATTTCATCCACTCTTTTCATCTTTTGTTCTCGCCGTTGCAATATTTCCGGCAAGTTCTTCTTTTCCGATCACCTTGAAACAGTTTTAATGGCATCCTCTGATCAAGTTCCAAAACCCATCAAATCCAAAGGAAAATCCAAAGTGTTGGGCAAAAAAGGGTTGACTGGAGGGATGGCCTGCTTACTGCTCTTCTGCTGGGGTGGATTATACTTATCCAAAAATATATGTTCTCCCGGGCACCCCTAAGGTCTCTACTTTAATGACTATTGAAGATATTCGCCGGCCTGAGATTAGTGATACCCGAGTTGTGGTAGCTTTCGTCCAACTGAAAGCAGGGTTAAAGTTTCCCCTCTATAATCCCCACAATACTTTTATCGTCGATCTTCTTAAAGCTATCAACAGAAGTCCTTTCCAATTAACCAACAATGCTATCCGAGTTATGATAGAATAGAGTAAACGCCAAGAAGGCAAGACTGACTATCCTGACCTCGCCAAACTTGACGCCTATCCTGCTTCAGAGTATACCGTGAAAAATTTTCTCGAGCAGTATCATGCAACACCATGTACTCGAAAGGGCGAGCCTTGGGCTATCAGGTTTACTCCTAAAAAGAACCAAAAGGATCTTCTTCTCGCCAATGTTGAGTTTACTAGTACCGAAGAAGTCCCCATTGTTCGCCATAGTACTGAAAGTGGTTTCTCCAATCTTCCTTGTCTCATCGAAGGACCTTGGCTGAAAGGTTGGATGGATGAGGACAGGACTATCATTCGCGAGGACTTCCCCGAAGAACATTCTTATCTCGCCAAACACACTTTTTGGAATGTAGTTTGGTCTGATGGGAATAAATACGCTAAAGATGAGCAGGGTCGCTGTCTCAGAAATGAAGATTTGAGTTTTGTTAAGATTCACCCTTCTGATACTACTTCTACTGCTGGAACCAAAAGAAGTCGAGGAGCGGCCGATGACTCAACTCAGGTAACAAACACTTTCTTGTGTCTTTAAATATATATGTATATTTGCCTCTGTTTGTTTCATGAGTTGAAATGACATGGGCGAAACTTGATTTACAGCCTCCTCCAAAGAAAAGGCCAACTGCTGCTGAACGAGAAGAGAGAATTCGTCAGCTTGCCTCGGCGAAGCTTCCAGACCCAAACGTTTCCTCCAAGCCTAGTGAGAAGGGAGAACCCGAAAAGATCGCCGAATACACTACTGACTCTAGTATGAACGTCGAACAATAACCTGTGGATGATTCGTCTAAGCCCCCTGAAGTTGAGATGCCCGAGAAGCTTCCTGAGACTGACTCTCGAGAGATGAATCGGGACAACGAGGAAACTCCTACTCCCAATGAGCGTTTAAGCCAGGATATGGATATGCTTGACATTTCCGGTGATCACGATACCAACAAACCAGCTTCTCCTTCAAACCATCAAGAATTAACTGCAACTCAACAAGCTCCTTCCACTTCTGCACTTGAGCCACATCTCTTTGGCTTGGCCGTCCTTGATAGATTGTCTCGGCATCCTTTTACCCCTTATTCTAAAGGTCCAGGAAAAGTACTCACTAATGTGTCTAACATGCTCGCCGATGCCTTTACTAAGCTCAGCATAGCGGAAGACTGCAAAGATCCCGAGTTCTTCGAGGTGTTGGCTAAGTACAGTCGCCCTGGTTTGTTCATCACCCGGATTTCCACAAGGATGCTTCTATCATATCTTATCAGGAACATTTTAACCTTTTGAACATGGTATGCACCCTATATTTCTCGTACTATCTTGATTGTAGCTTGGGACTAATGCTCTGGGCATGTTTTTCATCACTTTCACCATACCTTGAGCCTTGCCTTGGCGAACGAAGGTCTTGAGATAGAAGTTATTACTCTCGGTGATAGGGTTCGTGAGCTGGAACGAGATTATACCACTCGTGATCGGGAAGCTGAAAGGTTGAAGAGCGAGCTTAGGAAGCGAAGTTTGCAAGTAACGTCTCAACAAAGTAAGTTATATTTAAATTATCCTTGTTATATTTCAGCAACATTTAGCTTTTTCATTCTCCGACCCTTAGATTTCCTGCCTTCCAAGGTTGCCATTCCCCTGATGACGATAGGCTTAGGCGAGCTGAGTCAGAAATTGAGAGACTTAGTCGTAACAACCTTAAGCAATGTAATCAATTATTTGGTTTCCATAAAGACCTTAAGTGGTGTCGTCGGGAACTGGGCCAAGCCGATGACATTATACGAAATCTTTGTCATACTTATCAAGCTACTCGATCGGAATTAGGATGGATGACTAGCCAGCGTGATGATGCACTTCGCCGAGATAAACTGGCCATTTCTGCCAAAGAAGAAGCCGAGATCAGTCATGCACGAGCTACCTCCTTGTGGCGGGAAGAGAAATCTAGGGCCGACAATCTAGCTTCCCGAGTTATTCATTTAAGTACTGAAAAGGAAATAGCTGAATTCCAAATTCAACGCTGGAGGGATACAACGGCGAGGCAAGAAGCCCTAGCCATCAACTTATATCAACAGTGCTCTACTCAACAACGACAGATAAACCAAATGTTAGGTCCCTGCGCCGATCAAAATTTTGAATTTCATATGTCCCAATTTAGGGAAGCTCAAGAGGGTGCGCGAACTTATGTCCATGCCCACAGCTCCTCGTATTAACTTTTCCGTTAGTTTTCTGATTGTATTTTCTCCTTATTTATCCTCAGCTCAAATTCAAAATTTGAAGGGAGAGGTAGATCGCCAGAATGACCTCATCAAAGGTTTTCAAGATTGTGAAGAGAAGATTAACGAGCTTACTGACAAGCTCAAAGAACATGAGTCTTGCGCCGGTACAATTAACGATCTATCTCTACGACTCGAAGATCATGAATCTTGTCCTGGCAAAATTAATGAATTATCTGCTAAGCTCAAAGACCATGAATCTTGCGCTGCCAAGTTCCAAGAGCTCGAAGAAGTTCGTGATCGCCTTCAAATTGAGATAGCCAAAGTTAAAGATGATATCCACGAGTTAGAGAAGCAATTTGAAGAAGATGTTGTCAAGGCTGCTTTCATCGGCGCTCAGGATTTTGCTTACAAGTTCTGTCCTGAACATAACCTCGACGTCCCTTCTACATATGCTCGTCCAACCCCTGAACAACTAGCCGAAAGGGCCCAACATGAGAAGGAGAGCGAGTTGCAAGAAGAGGAGGTAGAAGAAGAAGAAGAAGAGAATGAAGAAGAGGAGAATGAAGAAGAGGAAGAAGAATAAAATGGAGAAGAAAATGTGGACGACGACGAGCATGAAGATGCAAAGGAAGAAAAGACCATGGGGAAGAACACCGACGGGGGTGAGCAAGTTATGCATGTTGATCAGAGTACAACCCAACCAGATGCCTCTGCTGACAACACTGCTTCTGCTAACATTGACGCCATAACTTCTCAAGGAGATGCCTCTGTTACCCATCAAGCGTAGCTTTCCCTTTTTACCGCTTTGTATTTTATTTTGGCACACATGAACTTCTCGCCATCACTTGCTCTTTTCTTACTTGATGAACTCTGAATGTGGATGTCATTCCTTTTGGTTGTCTAAGAAATGAAAACTTTATATTTTGTTATTACAGAGTACTTTGGTCTCCATTTTTATCTTTACAGACTTAACCTATTATTGAGTAAAGTCCATTGCCTGTACCGCCAACAATTTCATTCAGAGCCTAGAGTAGCACGCCCTTCACATTGTTACTTGTGCCCGTCGGCGATCCTATTATAAGTGTCTCGGTCGCCCAGTAGTCTAATTACACATAGGCTTTCACTTATGATGCTACACAGTGGCTCCCGTCGTAGGGTCTTATTCTCCAAACAGTTACAGACCAACAAGCAACACGAGAGACTGATAGCTAGCCTGGGTCAGACTTACCATACAGGGAGGTTGTTCACTCAATAAAACAGGTCAGCCGTTATGTCTCAAGCAAGAGCCTTTAGCTCTAGCTGGTTTTTAAAATTATGGCATAAGCCTTTGTAAGTGGCGCTTGGCCTTATAGTACCTGATCAGGGTTTTGTTTTTAAGGCTTTGCCTCAATATATTATATTTAGTCTTGTTGTCAAGACGTCTTTTGGTCTATAGCCCTTTGGCTTTGTAAACATCGGCGAAACCTTTGAGCTTTTGACGCCGTCGTAATTAGAACAATCGGCGAAAATTTAAATGACACAATAATTTGTTAACGGGGTTCGGCGCATAATAGCAAATCCACATCCCTGATCTTATTCGTTGTTGTTTTACATATGCTAATAAGATTTCTTGGGTATTATGCCCGCCCAAGACTTCGGATTTTTACATTATTTCCTTCAAGGGTAATATTTTTTGATGAATTTGGCATTCCACGGATGTTCTAGCTCCACGTGCTCATCAATCAACACATATGCTCCACTCCCCGCTACTCTCTTGATTATATATGGACTTTCCCATACTGGTTCTAGCTTCTGCATCCTTTTCACCGGGAGGGAGGGATTTCTCGCAAAACCAACTCACCAGGTTGATACTCTCTGGGAACGACTCGTTTATTGTATTCACGAGACATCCGCCGATGATAATTTTCCATATGCGTATGAGTGATCAATCGCTGCTCTTCTAAATCATCAAGCTTCGCCAGAATTAAATTTGTATTTAAATTTTTCTCCCAAGCCTCGTGCTTTGTTTTCGGTAAAATTACCTCGGAAGGAAGTACTGCCTCAACACCGAAGGTGAGTAGGAAGGGAGATGCCCATGTTGCTTCTCTAACAGTGGTTCTATAAGACCACAGAACATTGTGTAAATGCTCACACCATGCTCCTTTATGTGATTCCACTCTTTTCTTCAGCCCCATTCCCATAGTTTTATTTGTAGCTTCTGCTTGTCCGTTGCTTTGTGGGTACAACGAGGTTGATTTCCCTAGCTTGACACTATATGTAGCAAGTAGCCTTCTTATATTATCGTCGACGAGCTCCTTTCCATTATCAGTGCAAATCTCTGTAGGCACACCGAATCTACAAAATATATTCTCCCAAACAAATGTGAATACTTCTTGCCCAGTTTTCTTCTTAATAGCCTTGGCTTCACACCACTTGGTGAAATAATCAGTTGCTACAATTATATATTTTCGTTGTCCTGAGCCTGGGTTAGTGCTCCAATGATATCAATGCCCACTTGGCAAAGGGCCAGGGACTAAGTACTGAGTTTAGTGATGTCGTCGGCGCTTTAATTCCTCTTCCATACAACTGACACTGCTTGCATCAGCGTGCATAATCTTTAGCATCGCTATTCATCCAAGGCCAATAGTACCCTTGCATTCTTACTTTTAATGCCAGAGCTCGCTGACCACTGTGATTCCCACAGTCTCCTTCATGGATTGACTCTAGCAGCTTCTTGCCTTCTTCTCTTGATACGCATCGTAGCAATGGTCCAGAAAATGATCTGCGATATAAGATTCCATCCCGGAGTTCATAGTTCGTTGATCTACTGATGACTTGATGGGCTAGAATCTGTTTTCCAGGTAAGGTAAGACGATCCAGATAATATCGTATCTGTGTTCTCCAATCTGTCTCCGCTGATTCTTTTATTTATGTTGTCAACACCTCCCTTTTCTCTCGCTCCTCCGCAGAAGATTGCCTTACTCTCTCAACAACTATTGAAGTAATGTTGGGATCTGTCATCATTGATGAAATAAAAGCTAAGGCATCAACGTGCCTATTATCCTTTCTGCAGATGTGACGAACTTGATACCCGGAATCTCCTGAGCATATTCCCTAGCAAGTTTAAGATACTTCTGCAGAGAAGTGTCTGATGCTTGATAACGTCCAGAAATTTGTCGAATCACCAACTGAGAGTGGCTTGTTAGTTTAACATCCATGATACCCATCTCAATAAGTATCCTCATAGCATGAATGACTGCTTCATATTCTGCCTCATTGTTTGTCGCCTGGAATTCTAACCTTAGCGAGTGTACTATTCTTGCTCCTTTCGGTGAAGTGAGGACAATTCCTATTCCCTTTCCTTCCTTATTTGATGAACCATCAACATATACTTCCCATCCCGTAGGACTGCATTTCAACAGCTCTGGCATCTCATTTACGTGCTCATCTAGCGAAAAGGGGATGTCTTCTCCTTCTTCTTCTTCAATTGGAAAGTCGGCGAGAAAGTCTGCAATGACTTGAGATCTCTGTGATGTACGTATTTCATATTGCACGCCGAACTGTTCACTTTGTGTATTCCATTTAGCAATCCGTCCTACTCTTTGAGAACTGTGTAGGATTGATTCTATAGGAGTCTTGGTTAGAACAACAATAGAATGAGCATGAAAGTATGTACGCAGTCGCTGAGACGCAAAAACTAACGCCAAGATTAGTTGTTCAATTTTAGTATAATTCTTTTCTGCTCCTTGCAATGTTCTTGCTAATATAATAGATAGGCGTCTCCCCTCCTTTGGTTCTTACAAGGACGGCGCTGATTGATACTGCTGTTGCGGCGAGATACACTCGCAATTCCTCGTCATGCTCAGGCGGTTGAATTGCTGGGAGAGTAGCGAGGTATTTTTTGATGCCTTGAATTGCAGCTTCGTGTGCCTCGGTCCAATTAAACTTTTCATCTTTCTTTAACGTTTGGAAAAATAACTTGCATTTGTCGGAGAACCTTGAGATGAACCTATTCAGCGAAGCCAGCGTTCCATTAAATCGCATAACGTCTTTTACTGTCACCGGCAAAGGCATATAGATGATTTCTTTAACCTTTGCTTGGTCAAATTCTACTCCCTTCTTTGTGACGACATACCCCAAGAATTTCCCCGAGGTTACACCAAAAACACACTTCGCCGGGTTTATTTTTAATTTTGTAATACGCATGTGATCAAATATTTCCTTTAAGTCTTGGACATGAGTTTGCGTGATATTGCTTTTTACCAACATGTCGTCAACATACACCTCCATTGTCTTTCCTATCCATTTCTCAAACATTTTCTGTGCCATCTCTTGATAGGTAGCACCGGCGTTCTTCAATCCAAATGGCATCCTTGTATAACAGAACAACCCTTTGGTAGAGAAGAAGGCTGTATGTTTCCGCCAAAGGTATTTGGTTATACCCCGAGTAACCATCCATAAATAATAGTAACTCATGCCCTGACGTGGCATCTACTGTTTGATTAATGCTTGGCAACGGGAAGCTATTCTTTGGGCACACCCTGTTGAGGTCGATGAAGTCAATGCATATTCGAACTCCCTTGTTCTTATTTGGTACCACCACCATATTAGCTATCCACTAAGGATATTGTACTGGCCTTATGATGTCGGACGCCCTCATCTTGTCAATCTCTGCCTCTACTGCCTCTTTGTAGGCTGGAGCCAGTTTCCTTATCCTTTGCTTGAAAGGCCTATATTTCGGGTCGATGTCTAATTTATGACATGCTAGCTGGGTCTATGCCTGGCATTTCGTTCATTCCCCAAGCAAAGACATCCACATACTCTTTAAGTAATGCCTGTAGTTTCGCCGATTCTTCATCATTCAACATAGTGCCAATCTTCACTATTTTTGGATCATTCTCTTCATCGATGTTTATATCTCTAGTAGGTTCCACCGCCGTAAAATGTAATTCAGGTTCTCCCATCGGTGATGGTTCCTTTAATTGTTATAATGCCTTCTTGTCATGTTTCGCCGAATCTTCTGCTGAATTCACCGAATGTATGTATTTTGATGGGTCGGAGATAAAGTCTAGGATCTCCTGCTCCTTTAAAGCTTCTTTTCCTTGTTTTTTCTTCTCAATAATTTTTGCTTTCCTATTTTCGCGCATTTGGATGTCCGCCGCATTACAAGCTTTCGCCACTGCCAAATCTCCTACATACTCGGCGACTCCTTTAGGTTTTGGAAACCTTAAGCGTTGATGATAAGTGGATGGCACCCCCTTCAAACTATGTAACCATGGTCTCCCCAGGTTTGCAGCATACGGCGAATCTACGTCCACGATACATAGGGTAGTATCCAAAGCACAATCATCACAGATGACAATCTTGAACTCGATTTCTCCCTTTGGTTTAGAAGCAATCCCATTATATCCATAAATGTTGTAAGATGAAACTGTCGGCGAAGGAATTGTTGTGTCTTTCGCTTTCATTGCTTCATATGCAGAGTTAAAAAGGATATCCACCTAACTGCCTGGGTCAATAAGGACTTTGGATAGTTTGAATCTTCCCATATGAATAATGAGGACTAACGGATTATTATGGTTTGTTCCTTCAGGTGGTATCTCATCGGCGGAGAAACCCACGCATGCTTTCATCCAATCCAATAGTGGCTCTTGCTTAGCGGCGACACTACAAATTTCATTACCCAGCATATCTCGCTTATGTACCCTAGACAAGACATTGTTGTGGAACTCGTCTCTAGTGATCTTTGAATGTACAATGGAGAAGCAATCAAGCTCCAATAAGTCGCGTTCCACCTTCACCTCATACACGTTTGGAGCTTGAATAGCCTGAATTGGTTAAACCATGATCGGAGGTGGTGGTGGCAATTCAAGAAACTCTTGGAATTTCCCCAAATGAATAAATCTGTGTACCTCCTGCTAGACACCAGTACAGTTTTCTGTTGAGTGGCCATGGAATAAATGGAACTGGCAAAAGGAATTAGTGTTAGAGGGTGGGACCCTGGGATTTCCTCTGTTGTAAGGATAACGAATGTCGCCTCTACAGTTTGAATTTTCGATCTGACCCCAAGCATCAGTATAGGATATGCGAAGCTTCAGAAGTGTAGCATCCTGGAAGGAGTGCTGATTACCTCTGCCAATTTTTTTATTGTCGATGTTGTATCTTCTATCGCCATTCCCATTTCGCCGATTTTCACGTCCACATCTGCCATCATTTCTTCCTCGGTTATCCTGCCTATCTCTTCCTTCATAGTTATCTCTCTTTTGAGAATTCCAATGATGGTCACCGGTTACTTGTTGTTGTTGTCTCGCGGTTTCTGGTACCACTATCGTCGAAGAAGGAGCTGCTGCCAATCTTTGCTACTCTGCCTTGTGCCATTCTCTTCTTATCTCTTCTTGCTCTTCAGGGGAATAATTATTGATTGAGTGAATTTGCTTTACTCTTTCTCTTTTTTTGACGGAGTTCCTCTTCCTGAATTTCTTCATAATTCATTCATTCATTTTGCCTCGCTCTCAAAGCCTTCATGTCTTTGGAGCGTCCCAAAAAAGGCTCTTGTACATAGGATCCGATGTCTAAAATCCCAAGAGTTAGATCTTAGACAGTACACCCAAATATCATACATCGACTTACACAGAATCATAAACGAGCACGCAAATAACCATAGATGTAAAAGGTAATAAAGAGTTAAGGGTTAGAGATACTTGACAAGGGTTTTACTTGGTTCGCCCTCATAAGTAAGGACTACATCCAAGGGATTCCACTAGAGTAATCATTATTACAATTCTCTCAACTTGCTAATCTTCTAAGCTTTATCTCTCAATAAGAACCCTAATCTCAGCCTTGGGCTAAAGAGATCAAGTAAGATACTTTTCCTCTATCTAGACCAATCCAAAATGCGCCCAACCCCTTTCTCAGTAGGTTCACTCGCTATTTATAGACTCTTACATAATGGATTATAGCTAATGCAGACAAACAAAAAAATGACACTCTTTTGTCTTCACTCGCTGACATATACACGTCGGCGACCTTACTCTCTACTCTACCAACATTAGCGATGGGATATTTTATGGATAAGGATTGCTGACGCATCTTCCACTGAGTCAACGGTTCAACCTGAAAATATATCCGTTTTGACTCCTCTTTAATGCCCAACCACTTCTCAACTACCGGAGGTGACGTGTTCTCCCTCGCCAATCCACCTTTCGCTCTTCTATCTCTCGCCGTGCTACTGGCTTGTTCATCGCTAAGACCCTTATTTGCTGATTTCGTACTTCTCCACCGTATCCTTCTTGTACTACCTCTCTTCTAGGATGCTTTACAGAGCGAAGGTATTTTCTACCCTTACAGTAATCAAGGACAAGGTAGAGTTTATGTCATAATTATGTTGATCATCAAATTTATCAGCCCAAGAGATGCTAGATGTTGTGAATTTAGGATCATGATTTGCATCGAATGCAACCGGCTTAGATTCAGTCTTGTGATCATGATCGAATATATTGAGTTTGGCAATAAGATCGCCTCTCTTTATATCAAAACCAAATGACTCTTGGATGGCATGTTTTTTTGAGTCATATTTCGAAGGTAGAGACCTAAATATTTTTCTCACAATATCTCTTTCTTCAGTTGTTTTTCCAAGCGATTGCGAGGCATTAATAATTGAGGAAAGTTTGCAATTAAATTCTTCAATGGTTTCTTCATCAGTCATATGAAGGCTTTCCCCATCTGATGAGAGAATTTGAAGTCGAGCTTCTTTCTCTGATGTGTTGCCTTCGAATATGGTTTGTAGAGTTTCCAAAGCTTTCTTCGATGTACTACATGTAAATACATGATGTTGAAGTTCTGGGCTGCACGGATGATCGCATTAAGCGCATCTGAATCTATCTTAGCGTCTTTCCTTTCTTTATCGGAATATTGTGAGGGAGTTTTATCCTTTACAACATCATCGCTTTTGATTGTGGGAACGGTGAACCCATCTTGCACAAAAACCCAACACTGATAGTCTCGTGATTGAAGAAAATAACGCATGGAGAATTTCCGCCATAGATAGTTAGTGGCATCAAAGACTGGTGGAACGTTCACATTAGCAGCGTAATATGTGTTCATAGTTCACGAAAGCGTCAAACACATACAGTTAGGTCTTTACGAGGTGTTTGCCTGCTCTGATACCAACTGAAAAAGAGGGGATACCCGAGATATACCACCAAATTTTTGTTTTCGTGAACCTAGTTGATTGTGGTTGTTTGAACGATCTCAAAAATCAATATTCAAACAACAACCCTAGTATAGTTCAGAGAACCGAACCCCAACAAGAACGTAGTTCTTGTAGATCTCAATAGAGATGGATTCACTCAAGGGTTATGAATCAACAAACTTGCAATTACTTCAATTATATAGATCAGAGACAATATAATGCGGAAGGGAAAAGTAATGCAAGACACCAGAATTTTGTTAACGAGGAAACTGCAAACCTAGCAGAAAAACCCCGGGACCTCGTCCATATGTGAACACCCTCAGTATTAACGGTATACATACGATAGCCTACTCTCAAACTTCGGACTGGACTGTATCGAGACTGAATTAACCCTACAAGCAATTCAGTTACCAATGTGCTCCTACGTCTCTTGGCTCCCGCAGAACCTACATATTTGATTCCCCTAGCTGACGTCCTTTACAGGCCTAAGAGTTTCTCCACTTCCCTTCGTGAAGACTAGCTCTACCCTGCCTCTAACAGGACGCCTAAAAGTATCAAAGTAATTAAACAAGAATACGATTGTGATTTCCTTTAGACTTAAAGTCAAGGTTAATGGAAATCTGTTTGTTGAATAATAGGCTTATTGATATAGCCTAAACAACTTTACCTCCTAACACTTGACGAACTTAGTATGAAACCTAGTTCGTGAATTTGCGTTTGGGAACTTCTAGGGTTTACGATTCAAGATCTACCTTATGAAGTTTCTATCAAATCTTGGTCGTGATAAGATTGAAAATATTCAATCGACCCAAGATACAGGATCATGAATTTTACTTCCGACCTGTGATTCACGATCCTCAAGTGAAGTCTTTCAATAGTCGTAGTCCAAAAGGACTTCGAGATGACGACCAACGTTTATGCAAGGATACACAGATGTGTAGAGGATTGAGATTGTATCTTGCAGAAGGTCATCTATTTATAGTGATCATCAAGGGAGGCTTTGCTTAAAAATTAACCAACTTAGAGAAGGGCTCAAGCAAGTTTCGGAACTGGCAAAGTCCATAGCTTGAATACCCGTTCTCAATCTTCTATTAACTTTTGGACTAGGCCAATATTTAAAGAAGACTCAACCTTGATTAAAGGTTTGCGACTTCTGGTCCAAAACTTGTTTGAACATCGCTTGGATTAAGTAGTTGAATTCCATGGGCCAAGTAATGATGAGTCCGAGAACTAATCATGTCAAGACCGAAAACTTCAAGATGGGGAAGTTGGAAGTTTTCTCATGGCTTATATGTACGCGTTCATAGAGCAGTCAATTGGAGTTCAGGAGAAATCAGTGAACTCATATGTACGAGTTCATGAACCCGTTCATACAAACTTTGCTCGTTCTCAGGAATGCCATAACCAACACATGTATGCGTTCATGTACGCGTTCACCCTTGAGGTCATTTCAAGAGACAATTCAACATACTCTACCAATACATATTCACGGATGTGACAAATGCAAGGCGAAAATCCTAGAATACCTTCGGATCATATAAACAACATCATAGACTATTGGTATGATAGAAATGGAAAATACGATACGGAAAGGAAAAAACCTTTCTAACCTTTAGCGAAGACGTTATGATTTATCAAGTAGTAAGCTTCGGTCTTCGTCTTCAGCGGTGTTTGTCTCGATTACCTAAAACTATCCTAATCCGAGGTTGTAAAGTAAACTTATCAAGGATTGTGTTTTTGTCACCTAAACTTGGCAACTGACTTGAGATAACAATATCAGTGGGTTCAACCGAGCAATGCTTTAACATATGTCAACAATATACCAGCTTTGCGACCGTAATTATTTATTGTATGCTTCGAACTGTCCTCTCCAGTTTAACATACGTAAAGTGACTTCTTTCGGATTGCTCCAGGTGATACGAAAATCTACTTACAAGCGGGGGATGACAAGTAAACCGAGTAAACTATGCCCAACTTGTCTCCACCTCAGTTGTAAAAAGAATCACTTAAAAAACTTATACAACTGGAGATAACTAGGTCTTACAACACCGAGTGCAGCCGTACGTTGCTTCCTTCAACCTTGTATGTAACGTATCAGTTCTTGAATAGCCTTATTGCAGAAGAGAAGGACTATCAAATAGATAAGAACATGATCAGGTTACCAAGGTTACATGTTTATTTTACCTGGACAAACAATGCACCGTCTCTGGGTACTTTCGTAGTGCTCGAGATCAAAGTCGAACAAGACGAGCCTAAACCAAGTCAATGGACGTTCACGTCTTGTTTCGGTCACAGAGAGGATAGATGTTGATCTAGGGAGGGAAACAACGAAGAAACTTGAGATCAGGTTGAGAATGTGTTTTGGGTGTAAGAGTTCAGGATCTCCGTCGTGAAGGTGACTGGAAATCTCCAAGGCTAGAAGTGTGTTGGATTGCTCAGGTGTGTCTGCACTGAGGCTCTGGTGTATTCAAGTGTTCTGAATAATTTGGTCGTTCTGGAAAGATGTTCTGCCTTGGAAGATAGAGGAAGCCTCTATTTATAGTTTTGAACTCACCCTGATCTCTCGACAAAGAAGGTGGAAGTCGTGGAAGAGTGGAGGACATGAGTTTTTCTGGGTAACTGCTAAGATCGTGTAGATCATGTCCACTCACTGCCACTTTCTTGTAACTGTCCACCATCTCTATCAGTTTCTATCAACTGTCGTAGACTGCCAGACCAATACCCCTAAAGTTATCCCCCCGTGTGATGTTTTGATATCTCGAGTGATGTGCAGATGCTGCGTAGTTGTGTTGAGTTCGAGTAGTTTCGTGCGACTATGATGCCGTGACCAGCGTGAGTGTGGTGTTTTTGAGACATTCATAGTGGACAAGTAGGAGTGGCCTTGGCCGCTGGCCAAGGCCGAGTTTTCATGGCGTCAGGCACCATAATCTGGGCATACCACGGCCTTGGCTATGGCCAAGGCCAATTTTGTGGTGGCGCCATGGCTCATGGCGCCACGGCTTTGGCCTTTGGCCAAGGCCAATTCCCATAGCGCTATTGCATTGTAGACTTCTATGGCGCCACGGCCTTGGCCTTTGGCCAAAGCAATGCTGCGGCTGGTGCGTTCTGGTCATGCTACTTTGGCTATGGTGTGCGTGCTTGCGCTACAGCGTACTTGAAGTCATGGCGTGCTTATCCATGGTATGTTAGACCATCCTGAGCTTAGAGTGTGGTCTGCTTAAGCCTATTTAGGCTGTTGTATGCTTCTCAGAGAGCTCTGGACAGGCCTAGAACTTCGGTATTCCTGAGATTTTCATTAAGACTTGGATGTTGAGTCGTATTTTAAGAGGAAACCCATGAAGATGCGTCTCT
>JAJJMA010331553.1:12775-29731 GCA_023529015.1 Papaver nudicaule
CATGGATGGATGGCGCCATGTTTTCCCTGGCCAAGATCTATGCCTTCGGCCAAAGCAATTTTGTGGCCATGGCCATACTTGGGCCATGGTCTTCATCACTTCTCGTGGTGTATTTGGTCATGGTATCTTGCGCTGCGCTGTCCTTTAGCTATGGCGTATTAAGTGACCTGTTGGGCACTTTGAGCTGCTTTGCCTGTTACTCAAAGTAATAACCTGTTTAGGTGCGTTTAAGCTATTTCAGTTGTTCGTATATTGCTCGGGAAACTCTGGACAATGCCTAGAGCTACGATGTTTCTGAGGTTTTCATTAAGACTCAGATGTTGAGTCGTATTTCTAGAGGAAACCCGAGAGGGTGTGTCTCTATCTTGACCGAGATTAGGCGAGGGCCTGAGGTCTTTAAACATTGAGGAGGAAACCCGAGAGGGTGCGTCTCCGTTTTGACCGAGATTATGCGAGGGCCTGAGGTCTTTAAATACCGAGGAGGAAACCCGAGAGGGTGCGTCTCCGTCTTGAGCGAGATTAGGCGAGGGCCTGAGGTCTTTAAATATCGAGGAGGAAACCCGAGAGGGTGCATCTCTATCAATTCTACACCATAATACCGGTGAGCAATTTAGTTCTGATGCCGAGGAACTCGAAGCGATGTCGACATGAAATAAATTGGTGGTTTTATGTGTTGGTGGGATGAATAGGCAATCACACTACGATATCATTCTCTCCACTCGGAAGTTATATGAGGGAACTCGTAGAGCTATAGAGATCTGCCTGAGTAGGCAATCGCCTCTTGGCAAGGTATAACAGAAGGAGATTTTACGATTTTATCCCTTCTCCATTTTTCACCATCTACATTAAGTCCCCTGGTTAGTGTGGAACAGTAATGTTTCATACTAAGCACCAGATGGTGAGAGCAGTTCTACCAATTTTAGGTTTTCTTATATTACCAATACTAGCAGGGCTCTATGGAGGATTAAACCCTAATATAAGAGACCATGAAGCAAAACAGGATGTAAGTTTGTATATAAACACGGATGCGCTAGAAGAGTCGGCTGATCGAAGGATATATATATATATACTTTTTTTTAGGTGATGAGGATGGGACAGACATGTGAGAGGGGGCCATGGCCATAGCGCCATGGCCATGGAATTATAGCAGCCTAGGTAGGACGCAGGCCATCCCATGGCGCCATGGGATTATGACCATGGTGTCGAGGCTTCATGTTTGGCACTCAGACACGTATGGCCGTGGCGCCATGTCCACGGCCTGTGCGTCGTGTTTTTTTTTTTTATTTTATTAGTATGTGTGTGGCGCCATGGGCTTCACGGCCACAACCTTTGTGGCGTCACAATCTTCTGTGGCGCCGTGGCTTTTTTTAGGGAAGGGCATGCTACGCCTAGCGAGATTCCTCGTATTATGTATGTGAATACATACTTAGGCTAGGATTTAGTCAAGAAAATAAAAGGAAAGGAGAGGTTTTACCCGTTTTAGCAGAGAACTTTTCCTCCTTCTTTCGTTGTCGTGATCAGGTCCTTGTTTCTCCCTGACCGTCTCCGTTTGGCGGGTGGTTCTGCAATCAGCTGATTTCCGGAGCAGCGCCCTTGGTGTAATCTCGGGTGGCGTACTTTCCAGTAAGTAAGACGCGGCCATTGGTGTTCGAAGTTGAATCCGTAGTGTTGAGTGAGGTGGAGCACCGATGCTTTACGAAACAATGACCAATCCAGTGGTAACCGGCAGCAGCAGTCGGTAGAGAGATACCAGGGGAGTCGATTGTATTATTTTTCTTGGTGTAGAGCTGAACGTCTCCTGTTTTGGTGTAGAACATGTTGGATTCTTGCAACAATAAATTGAAAATTAGATGTATCAAAAATAATATATAATGAAATGAAATAGCGCATAATCCTAAAGACTCTACGAGGACAGAGTCACTAGTTCGAATAGTTGCCCTTAACACAATAGTTCGTGAGTACACTCTAAAAGAGTGATGATATACCCCTGCTGCGAAGATGTGTCCAGGATAAAACTGCCCAATACAAAGATTGTCAGCACAACAAACTCTGCCCATTATCGAACTTAGCATATTGGCTGGAAGGGAAATAAACAAGCATTGTGCGCAAAACAAAGCAAGAAGAGGGGAAAAGAAGACGGGATAGTAGCCGCTTCTGGGATGATTAAAAATGAAATTCTCTTCTTCTTTTTATAGTGGAAAAACCAGAGGAGAATGAATGCACAATTAATGTGAGAATTATGACCAGGAAATTATGATAGAAATTAAGGAAAAACCGTTTAGAAAATGTTCGATCATAATGTTGCAAAAATCATTTTTGGTAACAAAAAATATTCTCCCCAAGTCATAAGCCCCCACTTTAAGTAAGTCATTAAAACAAAATTAAATTATTTTATTTTCCTTGAGAAAATCAGAAAGATAATTTTTGAGAAAAAATGAAATAGTTCTGGTTGGATAATTTCACATGTGCACAAGCCCAAGGCATGTCTGCTCCATGTTCACCAACACATAGGCCGACACATATAGTCTGTCCGCATGTGCGGCTCACCTCTAAAGGTTATTTCATTCACTCATGAAAATGAGCAAGCTCCTTGGCGACCCTTAGGTCCCATGATCAAATCCAACCAAGACCAAAATTATTTTGATTAAAAACTCATTTTCTCCAACAATCCCCCACATGAATAAAATCACGTAAAATCAGAAAGCGGAAAATACCACTATAGGCAAAGGTGTCCATCAGGTCTTGAACCTTTACTTAGTGAGAAGTTACCGAAGCTACTTGCTAAGTACAGTGAACGCGATGTCTTGAACTGCTAGCGTTTAGTGTAACTTGCGATAACCACCACACATGGTATCTTCCTGGTGTTGCTAAGTTCGATGTCGTTGTGTCCATTTTGGCCCTGGACGTATCCCGTTTCTCAGAATGTTCTAGAGAATCAGCTCATATTCTCATAGGAAGCGGCCCACTTCCACATTCAGATAGGTGAGCTTCCATTAAGAGTGTTACTGCTAGCCACACCCCACTTCAATCTTAAATTGAAACTATGGAACTCATTAAGACTTATTGAAAAGTCACCCTTTACTCACAATCATACACTATCACATAAACACCATAGGGAGGGACTGAGAATATAATTCAAGATTACAATATAATTCTCTGATAGTGCCTAGTTTTTCATCACTACAGGTTAGTTGTCTCATTCGAAACCTTCGTCTTGGGATCTCCAGTCAGTAAGGTTGAGTGTCCCCCATAATGACTTTTAATTAGTTGAGCTTAAGTCCCATCCCCATCGATGTATTACTAACTTTCTCTTTTCCCAATCCTTTCGTCAAAGGATCCACGATATTCTCCTCTGACTTTACATAGTCCACGGAAATAACGTCGGTCGAGATTAGTTGCTTTAACGTATTATGCCTATGACGTATATGTCTAGACTTCCCATTATACATACTGTTCTTACTTCTAGTGATCGCAACTCGACTATAACAGTGTATAGATATAGCTGGCACATGCCTATGCCAAAGAGGAAATGTCTTCTAAAAAGCATCTTAGCCAATCGACTTCCTCTCTTGCTTTATCTAATCACAATAAACTCGGAATCCATCATGGAACGAGTTACACAGATCTGTTTTCAAGAAACATATGCTCGTGCTAGAGTGAATTATATCCACTCGTAGACTTTGACTCCTATGAGTCTGCTATCCAGTTTACATTACAAAAGTCCCTCAAGGACTGCAAACTACCCTTCATAGTATAAACTAGTCATAGTGTACTTTAAGTACTATAACACTCTAATAAGTGTATTCCAATGCATCTGCCCTGGATAACATATATACCTGCTTAACTTACTCATAACATAGGCAATGTCTGGCCTCATACAGTTCATCAAAAACATCAAACTTCCTATGACTTTTAAGTATTCACGTTAGTTTACTCATTCATCTCTATTCTTCTTAAGTTTATAAGTAGAATCATGTAGAATACTAGCAGGTTTATATTTAAACTCTTAAGCACAGTCTTAACTTAATGAGATTGACTTAGACTATATCCATTAGAACTCTTTCTAATCTTCTTCCCTAATTTTGTATTAGCGGTGCCTTAGTCTTTCATGTCATAGTTCTCATTCAAAAGTTTCTTAGTGGAGTTAATCATATATGTTTGTATCAAGTATAAGCACATCATCAACATAAAAGCATACAAATACACAGGCTTCCTTGACAAGTTTGTTATAAGCCCACTTGTCATAATCATTAATTCAAAATCCACTAGATATCATCACATGACCAAGTTTTTCATGCCATTATTTTAAGTGCTTGTTCAACCCACAAATTTTAATCAGTTTATACACTATGTCATAACCTTTCACTACATAGTCCTCAGGTTGATTCATGTAAATTTCTTTGTCTAATTCACCATTTAGAAATGTTGTCTTTACATTCGTCTGATGCAACCCTCAGTTGTGAACAATAAATACATCAATTAACATCCTAAATGGAGGTAATTCTAGTTATTGGTGAATATGTGTCGAGGAAATTTACATCTACTCTCTGTTTTATTTAGCCTTTAGTTACCAACCTACCTCTTATAGGTTCTACATATGCTTCGTCTTCCTCTAAAGCTAACGACTGACTGATTGAAGTCACATCTAGGGTATCATCTATAAATTTCTTTCGAGTGTCAGGTTTTCAATGAAATTATTCTCAAAGAACTCATCATCCCAAGACTCCATCATAAAATTCAACTAAATATGTCAGATACCTCAGAACTCACAACCATAAAATTATTTGCACTAATATTCTCTGGATACCCTATTTGGGTCATATCTTAGTTTTCTTAGGAGAAGGGATGGACACCTTTGCCAAACACCCCCACATTTTGAACTAAACATAAAATGATTGTCTACCTTTTCATATCTCATATGGAGATTTATCTGATCCTTTAAAGGGTAACTTAATCAGGATATAACAAGCCGAGAGGATGGTTTCCTCCCACAAGTTTGCATGTAATCCTGAACTAATTATCATGGCATTCATCATCTTCTTAAGGTCTACGGTTTTAATGTTCAACTACACCACTGGATAGGGATAAACTAGTAGCCGTTGTCTCATGTATTATGCCATGTTCTAAGAAAAATTCTCCAACAGGAATTTCATGCTCGCCGCCTCTATCAGACCTAATGGTTTTAGTGGTAACACCCATTTGGTTTTCAACTTCATGTTTGTATATCTTAGAGGCTTCTAAGGCATCATCCTTACCTCTAAGCAAATATACCTATCAATATCTGGTACAATCATTTATGACTGTGACAAACCATTTTTTACCACCTCTAATTTTTAATTGACTTCATGTCAACAAGGTCTGAATAAATTAACTCTAAGGTTTTAGAATTTCTCTGGATATTCTTAGGCAATAATTCTTAGCATGCTTATGTTCTACACGAATTTCACTCTCATGATCTCTATTTGTAGTGAATTTGGGTAGGCAGCCTACGCTAGGCAATTTTTTTGCATTGATTACAGTTTACATGACCAAGTCTACATGCCTAACATTCAATAACACACACATGTAAGCAGAAGAATCATTCAATTTCGTCTTAGCAAAGTTTATATTAAGTTTCTATAGACTCCATGTCTTATAACTCTTTCCTTCATAATCTTTGCTCTTAGTTACTATAGTTTTTCCAGATTCTATTATTTTTAAAAACCCTTATTTTCTAAACAGAACATGAGACGGATTTTTGCATATGTCTGAAACATAATGGACATCATCCAATGTGAGTGAGCTTTAGCTCAATTTTCCTTTCCTGCAACCTCTGTTGCATATGAGTTACCCATATAGAGTTTCTCGTCATCCCCTACCCTCTGATAGGAGGTAAACATATTTAATGTTTTCACAGACATGTTTGGTAGCTCCGGATCTACCCACCAGTCTCTCACATTGTTTACCAAATTGAATTCAGACACCACACCACAAAATTCGTCATTGTTCTTACACCAATTAGCATTATTCTTACATTAAGGTCCGTACGTTATCTACCGTGTTTTGCCATATAGCTAACATTTCCAAACACATAACAATTACCTTAATAATAATAATGCAAAATTAAGGTTATGAAAAAATACCTTTAAGGAAGACCATGTTTACCCCCACATTTGCAAGTCTCACCTTCTCAGTGTTTGAAGTATCTGTATTACGCTACTGCCGTCTCTAGCCTTTGTCGCACACCCAAAAATGCACGAACAGTTGGATCCCATACGCTTTAACAAATACTACTGAGAACATTTCAACTCTTACTGCCATCAAAAGAAAATAAAAATTCTTTTAGTTTAAGTCAAAGTGGTCCACATAAACACATACATATCAAAAGAAATTATTTTTCCAAGTTAGATATTCCCTGAATGCTCCGTCTGCCAAACCATCAAATATACCACAAGTCTTCACGAGCCAAAACATAATCAATATTGGATCGACCCACTAAGCGGTCCCACTTTGCATAATTCACGGCAAGCAAATAATTAAGAATTCAATTTTAACAATAAGTTGACCAAAGAGTAACTTATTCAACATTGCCACGTCAAAGAGTAAATTCCAAAATAGATGCGAGCATTTGACGTTTCTCTTATGCACATTTCCTTACGTTACATCCTTGACACAGTCATAAATCCCCATTTCTTCTTTGTGAATTCCACTTATTGATACATGCCATGAAAGACGCAATTAAATTTTTAAAGACAACCCACGACCACAAATTCCACTTTCTTTCTCCATGGGCCATGGCCATACCAATTCATTCCACGTCCACTAAAACAGTACTCTGAACCTCGTCGTTCACACGGTTCTAAATTGACGCGACCTATGCAATGCCATATCTTACTCATCTATTTCAGAATAAATTAACTCTAAGGTTTTAGAATTTCTCTGGATATTCTTAGGCAATAATTCTTAGCATGCTTATCTTCTACACGAATTTCACTCTCATGATCTCTATTTGTAGTGAATTTGGGTAGGCAGCCTACGCTAGGCAATTTTTTACCTCGCCGTCTTTACTGAGTAATAAAGCGCCATGAGGTGTGGCTCCATGGACTTGGTAGCGCCGTGGATGCTGGCGCTATGAGCTTTGCGCCATAGCCTATTCGTTGTAAATTCCAACAGTTCGCGTCTTGCGTGTTTTCTGGTGTTTGCTTTGTTTTTTCTTACTCCCTTTTTTTTATCATACGAAATTTTAACACATGGAATTAGACATCTAGGGGAGTATTGTGTCCAAAAATCTCTTCGATGCTCCTCGTAGATTTTCCGCAGTACTTGACGTGGTCTTGTACATGATTCCTGACTGCGCGTCTCGCGTGTGCTGTAGTGTTCATGTCGTATCTCCCAATCCCCTTGCTTGATTGGCATGTTATTTTAGTATGTACTGGAAGACATACAGAGAAAGATTGTGTCCGAAAATCTTTCCAAAATCCCTTTTGGATTTCTCACACCGGTTGTTCCTGCGCAACAAAAGTTGCTGGCGCAGGAAATTCTGGCAGCTTTTCTTCTCCTCAATGTTCACGCCATATTTCTCAAACAACATGGAGTTATTGTATGAAATTTTACCACATAGTTGTAGGCATTGAAAGGAAGTTTGTGTATAAATTTTACCCAAGAATTCCTCACGAGCTTTCCGCAGCAACTGTTTTGGCTTCGTATGTACGTTCTGTCTACTTACTTTGGTGTGCACTACAATGTTTGCGCCATATCTCTTTATCCACGAATTGGATCGCCACGAAATTTTTACACATAACAATATACACCTGTAGGGAGGTGGTGTATAAAATTCACCTTCAGATCTCTTACCAATCTTCCGTGTTGCTCGTTTTTGTGAAGGCCGTCGTACAACAAACTTGGTATGTAGTCGTGAGAACGCCTTTGTTTGTCTCCGGAGTAGGTTTGCTCCATGGAGACTCAAAAATAAAAATAACTTCTCCACAATATGGTTTACCGTCCTTGATTGGTAACTCTAACTCTGAGGTTGTAGGTGATGGTGTTGACTCAGAGAGTTAATGAAGACTGGGAGGACATTCTGTGGAGTCACGGAGGTATACGGTGGTGAAAACCTCTTATGGGGCTAAGGTTAGGTGAACTTCTTGTTGTAAGAGATATCTTCTGGGGAAGGTAGTTTTCTATTTTGTAGCGCTGTGGGATTTTATTGTAAAGGTGTTTCATGGCTCCGTGAGCACGGAGCCACAAGAATAATTTTAATGGAAGGTATTTCGTGGCTCCGCGAATGCGGAGTCACGGAGATAGCCTTGGTGGAAGGTGTGAGGATACGGGAATATTTCGTGGTGGAAGGTATTTTAGAATTTGAAACTTGTGAAGGACTAGTGAGATAAATACCTTTAATCCCCGTACCAATATTCTTGCTCGCACACCTCTTGCTCCAGAAGCTTTAACTCTGATTTCGTAGTGATTATTGCTTCTTCTAGCATGTTGTGGTAGAACCTTAAGTGAACACGTAGGAAGTCTTTCCCATTCTCCATCTACTGGCACATCTTTTGAAGTCCTTTGATGGTGTGTCAAACCAATCAATAATATGATCTCAACTATAACACAATGTCAATAAAGAAGTAGTGAAGTAAGTCGAGTTCGAATCCACAGGGAGGTGTGAGTTCAAGTTGTTATGAAAAGAAAGATTGTTGTTGTTCGAATAAAAATTCAGAAAATTGTATATTTGTGATTCAAATTATGATAAAGGCATTGATCAAAGATTCATTCTCCACAACCAAACATGAATAATATTAATCATACAAGTGTAATCTTCAATAATTTCGCTTGTTAACAACCCTAGACAAGTTACAAGTTCAACTAGTCTATTAGATTCCAAGGTCACTTCGTAGAATAAGTTCTCTACTCGTTTCTAGCCAATTAGGCCACTTTGAATAAGTTCTCAAAGTGTAACGTAATTAACCGATATGCTCTATGAATCGGGTTGATCCTAACCACATGCTCACAAGTTCGGCATGTTAACTTAGGGTTGTCTTCTACACACTATTGTCCACAACATCCCATCGCAACAAATAATGTTTTACTACTTATGTTAAGATCACTCTAACAATTACGGATTAGAGCTCTCTAAACTAGCATTAGAGTTGCATACAAGATATTAAATTGGCCACTTGAACAACTAGCATACATCTCATGGTTATAGCACGGTAAAAGACAATCAACAAAACAAAAATATTGAAAGATTAACTTGCATAAATTGATTAAAATCTCATGTCTTGGGAGTTTTGAAATCCTCCCCAATCAATAAAAGAAAACTAGCTACTCATGTTCTTAAAGAAAACAAAATCTCTGAGTGAAAATAAGTTGTTTAAACTCAAAGAGATACGATAAACCAACCGCCGCAGCAAACCAGAGTTGCTGCTGAAGTTTGTACGAGAAACTGCTGCCTCCCAATGCTTTCTGAGCCTCCAAACTGCTGATGTTGTATGTCCGCCTCTGCTTCTTTTTCTGGTGGTAAAAAGATGCGTTTCTCTGTTTATGTGCCTCCTTTTATAGCTCATAAATCTCTGCCGTCTACAACCAACAGAAACCCAACTTCCTAAACAATCCAAACTGCCCAAAATATACTTCTGTAATCTCAACCGCCCATTACCAAAATCTGACGCCTTAGCTCACTGCAATATCCTTCTTTAGCTGTTTTCTTGGGCTCCAACTCTTTCCTAAACTCAACCAGACTGGCTTTGTATACGAACCTTTCATAACTTTCATGACCCATAAGAACCCCTGGTTAACCGGCATCAGTAACCAATGGCACCAGCTGCACAGCAGCACTCCTTGCCAGATTTCCTGACAGAATCAGGCCTTAGACCGTACTCACAAATCATCTTCCTTATGTTAATCATGAATCCCAGCAGTTCCTGTATAACCAGCACCACTGAAATATCTAACAAACCCACCTGAACCCATAGAACTCGCAGTAACAACTACTGTGAATCTTATTTCTCTTATGGCCTGATTTGACCTCAAATCACACAAACTCCAGCCATGTTCTTCACTCGAAAGGCACTTCAATCATGGTAGCAACACAGTTTCTTACAGCCAGAATTGACCCCAAGAATGCCACCAATTCATACTCATTATACTCTCCAAACCATCACCATAACTGTGATTGTAATGGCATCAAAAGCCCAGCTCACCTTCCTTGCTGTATAGAAAATTTCAACCAGAATAATTCATTCAAATATTCATTAACACATCCAAAAACCAACAGCCGTAACAGCTCAATTCTTCCTCCTGCTCACATTGTACATCAGCAAGACCACGACAACAACAGCACAGCAAAACCCATTGTTCCTGGCATATACATGCCTTAAACTCAACTCAAAACTCGCCTTTCCTGTGTCCATTCTTGAAATAAAACCTGAACCCATTTCATGATTCAGCATAGGCTAATCAATCGCATCTAAGTCTCCCATGAACACAGCCTATGGACCGTAGCTTTTGCTCAGCAATTTTGACCTGTTTCAGCACCTGGAATTTCCCGTTTTATAAACCAAACCTCTGTACACAAAATCAAACCCACTGTGTATATAGCTGCACCATAAATCTGTGAGTGAATTAGCTCCAGAAATCCTCCTTACTTCCTGCCAATCCCTGCTGAAGAACTCCACAACAGCATCCACCAAATCCATGTAGTTGCAGCTGAATTGAAGTGGGGAAAAACACATTCAGGCATTTTGCCAAACACCTTGGCTTCGTGTTTCTGGACAGTTGGGTGTATACCTCTCTTTGATTCTAAGCACTTTCAATTCTCCTTCCCTGTAAATTATCATTCACACACATATTCATTCATTCAAACAATTCATCAAAGGTCTGAAAATTCTCAATTATTCACAGCGATCAACGGCATGAAACCATGGCAGAAATCGTTGTTCTTCTTCCATGTTTTTGCACTCAAAACTCTGCCCAAATCCCGTGTTCATTCTTCTTCGTTCCTCTTTCTGATACCCCTTCTTTATTCTTTGTTGAGTTCTCTCTTAACTCCTTGGTTTAGAACCCATCAGACATGGTCTAGCTGACGGTGAGACTTGGCAGGAAACAACACCAGTCTCTCTGGTCGTGCCTGAACCCAAACCTAACTGTAACTCGAACCACTGACTCCTTCCCATCTCTTGATTCTTCTTAGTCCAAGTAACGAACCCTTGGACCCGTTGTTCAGCCGGTAGAGAGTAGAGGTGCAGTGACTGGTCGATGGCAAAGCTGGTGCGGAACTGAACTGGTGCCCATTAGTAGTCTTTGATAGAACCCATTCAGCTGCCCCGAGTAAACAATTACAGGTGCTCCATTATTGGCCTGTTAAAATGAAATGGTTGCTCTGAGCACCATATATGACTGCCTCTGGTGATTCCCTTGATTTCAACTTTTTCAAAGCCTGATTTTCTTCTTACTCTTGTCCAAAGGCTTCATGTGTTTCTAAGCAAAACTTTGAATTGATATTTTCTTTCTTTTTATAACTTAAAAAGCATTGTACCTACAAAATAGAAAACAATGTTAGAATAAAGAATTTTCGAGGCATAAGCTAGACATAAGTGTATAAATAAGGTACTCTTGAGTAGGTGTTTTAAGCACCTATCATCCTTGCACTTGGACTACTCTACTATGTCATCTTTTTGGATCTGGGTTGCCACCGAAGGATGTCGGAGACTCGTTGCTAGTGATAGCTGAGAGGAGCGCCACCACCATGATACTGCTAGCTTGGTCGAAAGATGAAGACTTGGTGGTGTTGCTACTAGGAGGATTCTGCAAAGATATGAATCCTAGTGTACGGAGGTCCCTCAAAGGTTTCTGGTGGCTTTCAGGTTTCTGTAGAGGCGTCGGTAGTGGTGTCGGTGTTGATTGGAATTCTTAGATCTTCCTCCCTTCGAAGGATTTGTAGCGGATAGTTCCCTGCTGCACGGACGTCTCTGCTTCCATGATGATGAAGCGCTTTGGTAGAGACAGGGGCATATCTGTTGTACCTTATTGGGTCATGGCAGTCAGCACTCCTAACGTTGTTCGGTGCAGTTAAGAACGACTATTGGTAAGGAGTCCCCAGCCATGCTCTGTGCTATCTTATCGACGTCTTTCGCTAGGCTCAACTTCCCTCGTGCAGAAACGTGTTGCTCGCCAGCCTCCTTCAACATTCTCGTGTGTTGGCCTTTCGGAGATGGTAAAGGCTTGATTAGGCAGAGCATTCTCATTAGTTGTTGAGAATCAGCGAATCGGGGTAATCCGGTTGTTCCATTCTCGTTCAGACGTCTAATAGCTCCAGTTCTTCCTCGAAGATGATGAGTATGAGAATCCTGCATAGGCTTCGGCCCTCGTACTCCTCGCGGTTGTTGCTGCAGATCTGCATCTTATGCTTGAGTCACGTTCTTGTTCGGGACCCTTTGAGTTATATTGTGTTGATACCCTGTTATCAAGCTTGCTAACGCGTCTCCTGTTATCACGAGCTTCTTCAATCCTTAACTGATTGGATCCTTCTCTAGCAAGACATGGACGGCTTTCGTCGATCGTTTTGCAGCCTTGTAGAGCTTTTAACATGTTTGAGAACGTCATAAGAGAGTTCAGGAACTATCCTGTCGATACAAAATTCGAATTCTGAACTTCTTCCAGTGAGGAGTATCCCATGGGAGAGGGGCCTCCTGTATAGGAAGGTTGGTGTGGGCGAAACAGAGATGCGCCTTCTCTTCTTGATTCTCAAGGGGGCTTCTCTCGATCGAGTAGCAGAGTTGGATTGTTGGACATGCTTCTTTTCAGGTTGTCTTGAGAGTCCCTGGAGTTCCTGGCTGGCTGCAGTGGTGACTATGAAAGTCCCCATGTCTCGTCATCATTCTCTTGTTGATGGGGTTGTCCGTCTCTTCAGTGTTTGTTGGTAAATCCTTTGTTGTCATGGGTACTACTAGCTTGGTTTACCCCTTTATAGTAGTTACACCATCGTGACTTGTGGCGCCATGACTCGTGGTATTGTAGCTCGTGGCGCTGTGACTCGTGGCGCCGTGACTTGTGGTGCCGTGACTCGTGGTGTCGTAGCCTGTGTTGTGATATGCTTCGACCCATGTTATCACCTGGAGTTTCCGAAGCCGAGCTTGAAGTTGTATGCTTTGGGTGTGTCGCCTCTGTAGCTGGACTCTTCCTCTTGCTCCCTTCGCTGATGGCACTCATGGATGGTAAGTTGTTGTTGTACTGCTTGATGATCAGGCTGCTGTCGCCGTTGGTATCCCGCTTCTTAGGGGTTTGGCCCTCTCCGGTAGCGCTGGTGCAGACGAGGCAGATCTTTTGTAGTCTCATGGAGGGATCAGTAGACAAGAATCACTTCGGAGAGCACCACCAATGTTAGTCGAGAGCTTGGATCCTATTCTGATACGAAAAAGTACTTGCGGTAGGACGCATTCATCGTCTCGCTCCACGTACCAATGCGGGGCAAGGTTGGTGTACTAAGTGCAGGCTCTGCCAGTGGGGGGGCTCCGGGAATTTTCTGAGTCTCAGCACTTGGTGGTGTTGATGCTCCCCTTTTGGGGAGATGGATCCTCTACACTTTTTGTGGGCTTGGTTGTCGGTGCTGGTGAACAGGTAGCGTCGTCTCCTCCTCTGGGCTTTGGAGTAGTCTATCCAAATCGTCTTTTAGCGACGTATCCGAGTTATGGCTCTCTTCGTGTTGAGGCTCTACTTGAGTAGGGATCATCCCATCATCCTAGACGTGGATCGCAATGGTGTTCGTACTAGCAGCAGTTCTGGGAGTTCCTTTGGCTTGTGAATCTCGTGAGGGTTTCGCGGTTAGAGTTTCGAGTGAAGCCAAGACTTCAACTTGGGTCTTAATCCGTCTTTCCGGAAGATCGTCTCAACACTTGACTAGTTCCTCCAAGGTTGGCGTCCTTGGCACTTCCTCTTCCTTTAGGGTGGTAGCATTGATCCTGATCGAAGAGGAGGGATTACTACGAGGCGTGCTAACTGGATCTGGATCTGCAGGAGTCGCTGGAACAACATGGTTCACCGAGGCAACGCTAGGAGAGTTGGACTAGGCATTGCAATGGGCGTGACAGGGGTTGCTGAGACAGTAGGTGTAACAGGGGAAGCATCGTGGGTGGTCTGGATGCTGGGCACGACGTTGAGTGTGGGTGGATAGGAAGGTGTTGCGCTTGAAGTTGGAGCGGCTTCAGTTGTAGAGTTGAGATTTTTTGTAGTCTGACCCTGTCCCTAGTTCAACCATTTTTGAGAAAGTCTTCTGAAACCGAGAGATTGATCTCCCACTGTGGTCGCCAAATGTTTTTACCTGAAAAACATATGTACCGTCTCTGGGTACTTTTGTAGTGCTCGAGATCAAAATTGAACAAGACGAGCCTAAACCAAGTCAATGGCCGTTCACGTCTTGCTTCGGTCACAAAGGCTAGAGGTGTATCTAGTTACTCAGGTGTTTTTTCTGAGTATGTGTTTCTGGGTGTGAGAGTTCAAGATCTCCGTCGTGCGGGTGACTGGAGATCTCCAAGGCTAGAGGTGTATCGAGTTACTCAGGTGTTTTTTCTCTGAGGTTCTGGAAAAGATGTTCTGCCTTGGAAGGTAGAGGGAGCCTCTATTTATAGTGTTGAACTCACCCTGATCTATCGATAGAGAAGGTGGGAGTCGTGCAAGAGTGGAGGAGTGGAGAACATGAGTTGGTTTATGTAACTGCTTGAGTTGTGTAGAACATGTCCACTCGCGTCATCTTCCCCCCGTGTGATGTTTTGATATCTCGTGTAGAAACGCAGATGTTAGACTGCGCTACTTTGGGCCATAACGACGTTGTATAGCCATGAGTGTATGGATGTGGCCTATGCTTAGCCTTTAGTAAAGAGTATGTGGATATGGCGCTATGGCCTTGGATGTGGCGCCATGGTTTTGGCTGGATGGATATGGCGCCTTGGATGATGGCGCCATGGCCTTGGCTTTTGGCCAAGGCTGGATGGACATGGCGGCTTGGACGATGGCGCCATGGCATGCTGGGTGGATATGGCGCCATGGGTGATGGCGCCATGACCTTGGCCCTTGGCCAAGGCTAGATGGCGGGTGGATATGGCGCCATGGGTGATGGCGCCATGACCTTGGCCCTTGGCCAAGGCTGGATGGCGGGTCATGGGTGATGGCGCAATGACCTTGGCCCTTGGCCAAGGCTGGATGGCGGGTGGATATAGCGCCATGGGTGATGGCGCCATGACCTTGGCCCTTGGCCAAGGCTGGATGGCGGGTGGATAGCGCCATGGTCTGCTGGGTGGCGCCATGTTTTCCCTGGCCAAGATCTATGCCTTCGGCCAAAACAATTTCGTGGCCATGGCCATACTTGAGCCATGGTCTTCATCACTTCTCGTGGTGTATTTGGTCATGGTATCTTGCGTTGCGCTGTCCTTTAGCTATGGCGTACTAAGTGACCTGTTAGGCACTTTGAGCTGCTTTGCATGTTACTCAAAGTAATGACCTGTTTAGGTGCGTTTAAGTTATTTCAGCTGTTCGTATATTGCTCGGGAAACTCTGGACAATGCCTAGATCTACGATGTTTCTGAGGTTTTCATTAAGACTCAGATGTTGAGTCGTATTTCTATAGGAAACCCGAGAGGGTGTGTCTCTATCCTGACCGAGATTAGGCGAGGGCCCGAGGTCTTTAAACATTGAGGAGGAAACCAGAGAGGGTGCGTCTCCGTTTTGACCGAGATTAGGCGAGGGCCTGAGGTCTTTAAATACCGAGGAGGAAACCCGAGAGGGTGCGTCTCCGTCTTGACTGAGATTAGGCGAGGGCCTGAGGTCTTTAAATATCGAGGAGGAAACCCGAGAGGGTGCGTCTCTATCAATTCTCCACCATAGTACCGGTGAGCAATTTAGTTCTGATGTCGAGGAACTCGAAGCGATGTCGACATGAAATAAATTGGTGGTTTTATGTGTTGGTGGGATGAATAGGCAATCACACTACGATATCATTCTCTCAACTCGGAAGTTATAAGAGGGAACTCGTAGAGCTATAGAGATCTGCCTGAGTAGGCAATCGCCTCTTGGCAAGGTATAACAGAAGGAGATTTTACGATTTTATCCCTTCTCCATTTTTCACCATATACGCCTGCCGTACACAGGTCATATCTAGGATCCTCATTAATATGTATGAGGCGAAAAGTAAGAATCCCGATGATAGAGATACTCAAACGTCGTAAACTGCGGAAAGCCTATTTCCCAGACTGCTAACATGGGTACTATCTGGCCAAGGGTGTCGAAAGGTAGGGCCAGTCCATCAAAACATGGGTAAACACACTTACCTGAGGGGAGTAAAATCCTATCAATTTTGGGGGTAGACACACCTACCCCGAGGTAATCGCATTTATCTCAGGGCTAAAACAGTAGCCTTAAGTTGTGGAGAACATTCAAAAATGCAGAGATACTGAAACAACATGTTATATAAATAAGAAGAGTGTCCTGGTGTTTTTACCTGGAAAAACAATGTACCGTCTCTGGGTACTTTCGTAGTGCTCGGAGATCAAAGTCGAAAAAGACAAGCCTAAACCAAGGATGGTCGTTCCCGTCTTGCTTCGGTCACAGAGAGGATAGAGGTTGGTCTAGGGAGGGAAACAGCGAAGAAACTTGAGATCAGGTTGAGGATGTGTTTTGGGTGTGAGAGTTCAAGATCTCCGTCGTGAAGTCGACTGGAAATCTCCAAGGCTAGAACGTGTTTCGATTCTCAGGTGTTTTCTCTGAGGCTCTTTGTTGTTTCTGTGTGTTATGAACGTTCTTGGATTGATGTTCTCAATGTTCTGCCTTGGAAAATAGAGGAAGCCTCTATTTATAGTTTGAACTCACCCTGATCTCTCGACAGAGAGGGTGGACGTCGTGGAAGAGTGGAGGAGTGGAGGACATGCGTTGGTTTCCGTAACTGCCTGAGTTGTGTGGAACATGCCCACTCGCGCCATCTTCTCGTAACTG
>JAJJMA010331564.1:0-11199 GCA_023529015.1 Papaver nudicaule
TACAATGTTGACCGACTAATGACCATTTCGCACTTCAAATGAACCGTCATTTTGGCCCTCCCCAAAAATTGGTAGGCCTCCCAGCATAAAACAAAATAGCGTGAAAAGTCTAGGTTGCCCTCCAAAAATGTAAGATTACCAATTTGTCCCTCACTAATCCTAGTTTTAATCTCAAATATTAAAAATCATAACTAAAACCACTACATCTAAACAAAACCACCACTTCTTCTTCTTCTTCTTCTTCTTCTTCTTCTTCTTCTTCTTCTTCTTCTTCTTCTTCTTCTTCTCTCAAACAAAAGAACAAGCCGAACCTTCATCGTTTTCGTTTTTTTTTCCTCGATTAATCGACAAATTCATCGACGATTAACGAAAACTTTCAAAGTCGATAAAATGCCTCCGAAGAATGCTCCTCCGAAAAAACCCCAAATCAAATTCACCAATCTACGAAGCAATCCGAATGCGGGTTCTTCATCAAATTTTGTCGAACAACAACAAATCGAAGAAGAAGGAGAAGAAACACCGGAATCAGACCCTGATATGCATATGAGAGGGTATGTTACACAAACCCCTGATGATTTAATTGAGTTTGATTGATAGAGATGCTTAGAATCAATGATTTCGTCTTCGTTTTTCGAACAGAGACCCAATCTCGGCTCACAAATTTAGTTTAGATCTAGAGCCGAGACTGTCTCGTCCCAGAAAAATTCAAAATTTTCTGAGCCGAGACTGATGTTCTTCTCTGCAACTGAAGAACATCTCGGCTCAGAAAATTTTGAATTTTTTTGGGCCGAGACCCTTAGTTTAGGTGCCACGTGGGCCTGAGTGTCTCGGCCCGAAGTTTTTTTTTTATGTGTGAGCCGAAATATATGTGTTAACTGCCATTTATTTTTTATGGTCTCGGCTCAGAAAATTGATATTGTCGTGTGAGCCGAAACTTACTCTGTGTCACATACTTAGTTGTTGGTTTGGTTCTAAATTTCATTGTTTGGAATCAATCATCGGTTTTATGGTACCACAGCAGGAGAGGGGAGGTTACTCCTAGTAATGTACAATCACTGAATCCCCGAGTCGGCACCAAAAAAATAACGGCTTCGGCAAGGAATAAGAATAGAGGGCCAGCTGGGGACGAAGAGTTGTTGCGGGCATATATTCTTCCGTCTGGGGGGCCTGTCATCCGTGAACCAACAGACATGCCAAGAAGAGGTGGTAGAGAGGAGGAAAGCGAAGAGGAACCTGTTTACGAAGATGAACGAGCGCAGAGAAAAGGAAAGAAGCAGGTTCGAACCAAAAAAAAGGCAAGCAGAAAAGTTCCTACTCCTGTAGAACTAGAAGAAGAAGAAGGTGATGAAGAAGAGGATGAAAAGGAAAGAGTGCGAGGTACACATGTTCCTTCGGACGATAAGTTCCTTGTTCCAGATAACGAATACGACATCGGTCTTCCTCGAGATGGAGGACAAGTACTTATTGGCTACAAGGAGTCTTGGGCGTCCGTGATCTATCGAATGAAAGTATTTGTCTAAACTTGTATATATTTTTTTTGTCTTCTTCTCAATAATTACGTCGTATTGGATTACTTAAACTGGTGATGTTTGCAGGATCATAAAGATGATGTTCGTCTTTTGAGAAATCAGAGCGCCGCTGTTTGGAACCTAGATGATGAAATAGAACCTATCCAAATGATTGTAACACAATCTGGTTTATATGAAACGGTCATTAATAGACAGGAAGAGTATGATATGTCTACATGCTCCGTTGTGACTGAGAGGTTCCAACCAGAGACGTCCACCTTTCATTTTCCCAAATATGAATTGGGTTTCCCTTTGGATTATCCAAGGAAGATCTCGGTCTTTCGGTTACTGGAGTGGACCCGTGTGCCGATTATGAGGACAAGAATTGGGATCAACTCTATTGGCCAATAAGGTTCTTGGTTGGACTCGAGAGAAGTGCGAGAAGGAGTTCGAGGTCGCCGTTGCAGAGAACCAAAAAACCCAAAAGGAAGGAGTAAAGAAGGGAGTAAAGATGAAGGCAAGAAGACGGTCAAGAAGACGGCCAAGTTCAAGTTGCTTCGTTTGAAGGACCAGTTTGGAGGAACCAAGAAGAGAGAAGCAACAAGAGAAGAACAAGAAAGAGATGGCCTTCCAAATGCCTTGCGCCCCTTCACCCCTGCTGACATCACTCACCGTGCAGGTGTGTACTTGTTGTACACTATTGGCGCTTATATATTTCCTGACAACACGGGAAATAGGGTGAGCGCACATTATCTACAATGGTTAACCAATTTGGAGGATACAAGAAAGTACGCTTGGGGTACGGCTACTCTTGCATATCTTCTCGATGGTCTTTCAGTTGCTTCCAGACGCAAAACAGTAAATCTTAGGGGGAACCTCTCCTTATTCCAGGTAATCTTCGACAAGAAACCAAAATTGAATTCATTCACAGAAGCAGTTTCGGCTTAGTTACTATTTCTCATTTCCAAGCCGACACCGTTTTGGCTCAGATACTATTTTTCTTTTCCAAGCCGAGACAGTGTCGGCCCATTATTTCTATAATTTTATAGAGCCGAAACTGCTTCTTTATCTTGTTTTAATCTTGTTTATGTTATATGGTTTTGTGTGTGTAGGCTTTTATTTATGATCATTTCCAAAGCTTGGTTCCAAAGCAGGAGGACCCTAAAAAAAGTAACGAAAACCCATTGTGGGCCGAAGGTATGCCTACCGCGACTAGATGGGTTTTCGACAAACCGAAGGAAAGGGGCAAGAAACCAAAATTACTGGAAATGAGGAGGCAAATCGACAATTTTAACTTTGAACATGTTAAGTTCAACCCGTATGGAATTAGCCCGGAACCGCCATCAATTTCAACCTTTTATGGACCAATTCGGTTTCCAGGAGGATGTGTTGTGTACGACCCAAGACGGATTCTACGTCAAATTGGACTAATACAAACCGTCCCGAGGGAGAGAGATTATAAGTTTAGGTTACTGCCGATTACAGGTAGAACTACCGGAACCGTTAGCACTTATAGTAAATGGCATCCCAAATATGATCCCGTGCCGGACTACAAACTCTGGAAAGATATTGTTAACCGAATTAAAATTTTGGATGCCTTGGATGTTGAGGGTTATGAAGATGATGCAGTTATGAAAATTTCTATTAATGAGGATGAGCAGGATGGCGGATATGCGGCTTGGTATGCTCAACAATCTCATCCTTTGGTCATTAACTGGGATCAACAACAAATTTGGGATGCAGCGGAAGCTGAGAGGAATGCGGAAGCTGAGAGGATTGTGGAAGCTGAGAGGATTGCGGAAGCTGAGAGGCAGGCTGCCATGGATCGTGGGAAGGTTCCCTCGACTGCGGCAGAATGGAAGAAGGTGGTCAAGTACATGGTAAGTTTTTTTCCATTGATTGTGTATGTTTTTTTTTTTAAATGTCGAACTATAGTAACTAATATTGTTAATGATTTTAATGGTATTAGTACACTAAGGGAACCGCTTTGTTGAAGAAATTTGGGGAAACAATCAGTTGCAAGAAAGGAGGAGCAACAAAGGAAGAACAACTGAAGTTCAAAGCTGATTTTGAGAAGATCATTGGAAAAGGTGAAGTATCAACTTGGGAAGAGGCTCCAAAAAGGACCAAGAGGGGTCGTCAACAAGATGAAGGTCCAAGTGGAGGCAACGGAGAAAGTTTTGAAGATGGACGGCAAGGCGGTCGTGGTGGTGGTCGAGGAGGAAACAAGAGAGATCGTTGAGTTAGTCTTTTAAAACAATTATGGTTTATGGTTGGGTGTGTTTTTAAGTACATTTGTAGGTTTATGTTTTTAAGTACATTTGAAGGTTTTACGTGTTCTTAAGTACATTTGAATCGGTTAAATTTAGAGTTGCGTAATGCTTTGCTACAATTAAAATGTTTAGAGTTCATATATATGTGAATGTTGAGTGTTCTTTGCATATAAGCTCCAAGAAAAGTGAAAGCAAACCCATTGTTGGCTCACAGAGGCGGTTTCGGCTCAACAATAGAAATTACAAATGTGAGCCGAGACGGTTTCTGCTCACCAATAGAAATTACACATGTGAGCCGAGACGGTTTCGGCTTATTCGATATTATCAAGTTATGCGCCGAAATCTCTTGTCTCGCTTGTTATATTTGATTTATGTGCCGGAATGGTTTCGGCCCAGAGCTATAATTTAAAGTTTAGGCCGAAAATTGGTCGGTCGCTTTCACCTATAAGTAGAAACCCTTATTTCATTTGCAAACTATACCTCCTCCTTCCTCAAAAAATCGGCTCAAACCAAGAAGAATACGTATGAGTCCACACGATCCAGCGGAAATGTCTATTCAAAGGTATTTAATCAACACCCATGATATTTTTTGATCAATTTTTGAAGTTTTGGTTATTGTAAAATCTAGGGTTTTTTAATTTCATTATAAGTAGGTAGGTTTATATGGTTTTCTAAGATTTTTACATTACCAAATTGTCGTAACATGTTAATCCATCAACATTGAGGAACAATAAAACAAATTAAGGTTAGAATCAATCAAACAAAACAACAATTTTTGAAGTTTTTTAGGTTTCGGCCTAGATATAATTTCATATGTTTAAGCCGAAACTTCCACTGTCTCCAATGTCTATTCAGTGCCCTTATACACGTTATTTTGTGTTTGTCGATTGAATCTTAGAAATGAAGAGGAAGAATATGAGGAGAAGCCCAATGTTATGGATACTACTTGGCAAATGTATGTTGGGAATGACTTTTTTAGTCGTTGCAAACCGACGGAAGGGATTGTGCTTTTCCTGGACAAATTCTTCCTCGTAGCAGGGAAGGATCAAACAAATGCAATTGCCCTTCCTCCGGATGGTGAGCTCTCTAGGCAACTTATTGACGACCACTGGATGAACAATCTTCACTTGCTGCCTGTCTTGGGACCCTTGTCTCACGATAGTGAATATGTAGCTCCAATGACTGGTGACCCATGGGCCACAAATCACCCGGGAGTTCGTGTCCACCCAGAATGGCTTTGGAGGTTCGACGACCCAACTTGGGGAGTAGGTGCAGGTTGCTACTCACAGGGATTTGACCAGGGAATGGAAGGATTTTCCATTTACCGGAAGAACATCTTTGTTGCAGGAAGCGACAAGGGAGGATACGAAGCTGTGTTTCTTCCCAAGGATCCTGTACATCGGTACAGAGTTATGCAGGCTCATTGGTGGAAGATGCTACCAACCATGCCAATCTTAGGAGAGATGTCTCGTCCTCTTGCTCGTCCCCCGGGGTACACCAAACGCTTAGGTCTTAACCGTATGCGTGGAGCACCTTCAAACTAATTAAGGCAACCAATACTGTAAACTTGACCTTTAACCAATTTTCAAGGTTTAATTCATGTTCATCATGTTTGGTTTAAGGTGATGTGTTATTAGTTCGGCATTTTTATTTCTTTTTAAGACTATGTTGTTCATGTTAAGTACTTTGGATGTTGAAATTTATTTAAGTGGGTTATGCTACAATGAATTTTATGTTTTTATAAGTACATTTGGTGTTTTGAATATGAGTAAAGAGTGAAAAGAACCTCATTTTCTTGAGTTAACAAGGGTTAACTAGTTTCGTCTTAGTTAGAAGATTAATCGAGTGAGCTGAGATGTTCTTGAATGGTCAGTTTCGGCTTACTAATGTTGGAGTTTCTCTAGGCCGAAAAACGAAGGAAAAATGGTGATTTTTGGTTCTATTTGTTGGATTCAACCTACACAAACAACATTAATCATGATGTGGAAGGTATACGAGATGGAAAAACACCCAACAACTTAATATTGTCGATTTTGGTCTTGAAATCGCCCAAAACCCAAGTTTTTTCTCTTCTACTCAATACCACCATAACCCAAAACTCAAAACTAAAAACCAGATTTTTTAGTTAAGATTTAGTTTAACCTAATTATTTCTAATTACTATTATTAGTGCTAATCATAAAATTAAGCTCTAATCAGTCAAAGGGTAGATTAGCATTTAAAAAAAATATTTTTTACTAAGGGATAGCCAAACTATGCCCGGGTGACCCTATTTTGGAAATGTGGGGAAGACTACCAATTTTTGGGGAGGGCCAAAATGACGGTTCCTTCAAGAACCGCAAATGAATTCTTTTGCAATACCCCTGATACTTTTCCCTTTAGCAAAGTTGTAAGGGTATAATAGACAAACACACTGATTAAAGCAAGTTGTGTGAGATTTCTAGGGCATCATATGTATCTTTGTTGCAAGCGGAGACTCCGAAGATGAAGAATAAGAAGAAAGGTGTACTGATTTGCAAAAGAGGATATGGGAAATGGAAATGCAACAACATTACTGGTGAAAACAAATTACAACTATGCGATAAACATTTCAGACTTCAGAAAGAATTTTTAGCAAACAATCCTTCTCTGCTGATTAAAGAAAAGAGACACATTTTTGGGATTGATGCTGTATTCCTAACCAAGAAGAAGAAGAAGAAGAAGAAAGAGAGGGACCTGCCTTCGGATGAGCAGCGCTGTTGTAAAAGTGATGGAATAATATGGAGATGCAAGAATGTTAGGATGTGGGTTGATGCTTCAGAATATGATGATACTATTCTTCCTAATACCAAGTATTGTAGGCAACATTACTTTTATGAATTAGAGAAGCATCAGAAGAGTAGGAATAAGTTGAAGAGAAATAATGGAGACAGTGAAGGTGCTAATTGCTCCAACAAACGGAGGAGGAAGGAGAAGCCGGTATCGGAAGATGCTAGTGATACATCTGACTGTGAGTATCTCTTTTACATAACATTACAATATATCCTCTTTTAATTTATACGATTAATTTCTTACTTCCATCTGTTAAAGTAACTGCCAAACACTATGGTTGTACTTTCAACCAAAAAGTGGCTAACAACTCCACATTGTAGCCAAACAATGTGTGCTTCGCCACAAGTAGGACCAGATCTGTTCCCACTTGTAGCTAAGCAGCACTGTGCGGTTACTGGGTGCTCGCCAGATTCGGCCACTGAGTAGCCGCATCGGCTACCGGATAGCCACGTCAATTTTCTAGTTTTATTACCAAAACCCTAGTTTATAACCGAAATATCGGGTTTTTTTAGGGCTGAGTAGCCGCATTTTGGTTTTTGGCGGTCACTGAGGGGCCGTTGAATTGTAGCCACAACCCATTGTGGTTGCGAATTTCACCCAATTTTGCTTGGCCACAATGTGGTTATTGAGTTGCTTTATGGCAACGGTAGTGCTTGCTCTAAGAGGCAAGAGCAAGCGCTATGGTTGCCAAAAAGTAGCCAAAAATCACACAATATGGCCAAGCAAAAAAGAGAAAAAAAAAACAAACACCCACAATGGTGTGTGTGTCTACAATTAAGGGGTTAGTAACGGTGGAAATAGGAGCTCAGTCCGAAATATCCATAAAAAAAAGTTTTTCAAGCGGCTACTGACTAGCTGCTGCGGTTTCTCACTAACTGCATTGCGCGGCTACTAACTAACCGGTATCAAAGACTTGTCTACACGAGGGTACAGATCTGTACCCAGGTGTAGACATATCTAGAAATTTTCTCCACATTGTGGGAAAATTGGCTACTTTTTGTAGTACTTTTTTGCCCCCCATAGTGTTGCTCTAATGAATTAGTAACTAATTGGGAATTTTCTATCCAGCTGATACAATTATTGCCAATATTGGGTCGAAGAAGATTGATGAAACAGAAATTCAACCAGCTACTACCAGTGATACCTGTGAGTAGTAGTAACTCTTGCATACATTTTAGTGATTGTTGGTGTTGTTATTGTTGTTGTTCGTTTCGTTTGCTTACATGTTTAGATTACGATAATGAATTCAGAAATTTCTAGAAAATGCAGTAATATTAACAATTGTGCCATTCACTAGCTGACTGAAAATTATTCGTTTAGATGGTGATATTATAGAAGGTGGCTCTGCCAGTATTGGAACAAAGAGGAAAAACGTCCGAAGAACAGAATGCTCTGGAGAACTAGAATCATTGACAGGAACTAGGAACCCTGTTGTTGAATTGGAGAGTCTAGAACGTTATAAAAGTGAGTGTGTTAAATTGGCTGCAGAACTTGAGAAGAAGAAAGTGGAGTGTACTACACTTCAGGGTAAATTGGCGGAGGTAGACACTAGAATGACTGCTGCTGTTACAGATTCAACTGAATGTTGGAGGAAAATGTTATGTGATTTGGAGAGTCGACTCCTGAGGATGGAAAAAGAAAAATCAACATTTGGAGGTCTAGAGTCTCGCGTTTTGAATTTGGAGAATATAGTCACGAGGATGGATAATGAAAATTCAACAGTGGCAGGATCTGTAGAGTCTCGCATTTTGAAATTGGAGAGCCTAGTCATGAGGAGTAAGAAGCCTTTTGTGAATGTTGTCTCAGATGACTGGTGAAAGTTCTTCTGGCGAACTTTTGAAGGAAGATTCTAATAATTCTGTTGATCCAAAAAGTTCTCTTGGTGATCTCGTGTATAAGCTGGCGATGAATAATCGGAAAAGGAGCAGAGATAAAGAAATCAAATGGAAATCTGAGGCTGATATGCTTTCTTCATTTGAAGAGGATCCTGAGCTCTGTTTGGAAGCTGTTTGTGCGCTTTATCGACAGAAAACATATATAGACGAAATATCAGCCAAAGGTTTGTTCCATTACAGAGATGCGGTTAGGTATGTTAAGAATTTTTACACTTTTTTCTTCATTTCCAATTCGCTAATACTTGAAAACTAGATGAAATTACTGTTTCAGTGTTTCTGCAGTTACAATGCATTGGCTTGTTAGACGTTGCAAGAATTTGAAGTCTTGTTGGGTTAAACTTTATATTTACATACTTGTCTTATGTTTAGTTGCTTAATCTAATGCATGGACTCTTTTTATAGTTTTGTTTCTTAACCAATAGCCATATCATATGCATCATGCATTCCTCCATTATTTGGCTTTGCTTTAGAAACGTATCCTCTCACTTTTGCTGTACTTAAAGCATTATTACTTGTATATCACAACGTCTGAAGACGTTATCTTTAATCTTAGGAATCAAAATGTGCCAGTGGGAATGATTATGGTCATATCATATATTTATCTTTTTCTCATATCCCAGTCAACATATAGCACATTCTATCTCTACTGCAACTTGCACTAAAATTTTAAATTTAGTTAGTGGAGATATAAGATGATCCTGTGAATAGTTTTTACTGTCGTCAATGCTTCCTCACTCATCAGAATGAAATTTCAGTATTTGCATTGACTGGACTTTGTATATCGATTATCAACAGAGTTGGTTTTCAGTGGCACAAGAATATTATAGTGGTCGAATTTTTCAGAATTGTCAGTTGAAAGATTTGCTGCCTTCCTCAGATTTCATATCTGTAGTTGTCATGTGAAAAATGGGGGCAAGCAATTTCCTTGCTCATGAGCTGCACGCATGTGCACAGGCAGGAAAGCCAGCCAGCAAAATGTGCATAGTTATGTCGAAGTACAATAAACAAAATGGAAATGAGAAAAATCAACAGTAATATCTTTTCTTGGTTTTCTTTTTTTCATACACTTTTGGTCTCGATTGATATTATCTATTAACAGGGTTACTACTTTGGCCAAGTTTTTAATGGATGGGGACTGCAATGGTGACCTAAAGATGTCTGTGGAAGAGTTGGAGAAATTTGATTCTGATGCGGTTGAAGACTGCAAGATGTTGGCTAGAAGCTACTCCAAGCAGTTATTCAGTATTTACCAACACAAAAAAGATCCTTATTTCCTTCCTACTACCACTGACAGCCATGGAGATCAAATTGCCAAGTGATAGATTGTTGTGTAAGTCCCTCTTCTGCTTACACATATGAAATGGAAAACTGGTTACGATACCAAATAGTACATTGGATGTGTATTGACTCTCCAATATAGTATGTGATATTATGGTAGTTACACTTCAGGTTCTTTTGATAGGCATACATGGAGAAAAAACAACACTTGTTTAGCTCATAGAACTGATAATATGGTGCATAAAATGTTAGATTTTATCGAAGCATATATGCACGATTTGTGAATGTTGACACCACTGCATTAGTAAATATTCAGTTTGAAATGCCACTTGATGATTAGATAGTAGATACTTCTATGATCAGTAAAGGATATGAATATGTGTAACTTGGTGTTAATTCTTTTCCAGTGAACATCTCCTACATAGATTGATACAAATGGGGAACTAGAATTTGATATAAGAAAGATAATCTAGAAAGTATCCGTCAACGTTTTTATTCATTATAGCACACTTACAGCGTACTGAAGAAAAACTATTGGCGTGCAATTGTTTCCACATTGTATAAGGCACTAGTGGAGTATAATTTATTCGGTTATAATGTCAACACAACTGTTCCAAAACTTTTCTGCCCATGGATGAAGGTGCGCCAAAGCAGGAGCGTTAGGATCTTCAACAATCTCCATTACCTTGTCCCAGAAGTATAGTCCTCTGTAGTCTGTACAATCTGTGATTTGTGTTAATTTGTTTTTCCTTTTTGGACACGATTCTACACAACTTGCATTTTGCTCCATGATTTGTATCACTTAGCCAAAAACCCCTAAATGGTAATGGGAATATGAATTTTGGTTTCTGCTAGTTTTGTCAGTGAGTTTCTCAAGTCACTTGTGATGATGGCTCATGGCAGGTAATACTCACGGAAGGACGGAGTACATTGGTACAGTATTATTGATGTCTGGAATTCACAATGTTCACTGGCTAATGACCATTTGGTACTGCAAACACCAGATGAATTCTTTGAAAGTTTCTTTTGCAATTTTCATTTAATGAATCAAGGGACCATGAATCAAATGGTTATAAAACAACGATGTTTCACAACATATCATTGTGTTGAAGGTAAAACTTAACCTGTATCTTTTGCATGAAGATGTCAGCCTGTGCGAACAAAAAACTAGACTAATATTTTGCTTGAATTTGAGGTATTTTTCTACTCCCTTTTAAAATACTAAGATGATAAAAAAATTAACCAAAAAAGCACCATAGATACCTTAGGATACGACAGTTGCAAGCTGGTGTTGCATACTCTTTAAGTGTCCGTAAACCATATCTAGCTAGGTCTTTTTCGATTGTAGTGTTACCAGCTGGTAACCATACCGAGGGACTGTATTGCTGTTTGTAAATGTAGTTGAGATGGAAGAGAGCAAGAAATTGAGTCCAGT
>JAJJMA010331577.1:0-15880 GCA_023529015.1 Papaver nudicaule
TCCCATTGTGTGGATTCCAGGAGTGCAATGACTGGACAACCAGATCCGAAGAGTGATGTTTACAAGTATGGGGTAGTACTTCTGGAGCTCTTGACTGGTCGTAAGCCCGTGGATCTTACGCTACCAAAAAGGCAACAAAAACTTGTAAAATGGGTATGAGTGGATCGATACTTATAGCCAGCGTCTCCTTATTCAGAAGCTACCTATTTATGGATCATTAATGAATTTGGTTTTCTGTTTTCAGTTCATGAAATCTCTTGAAAGTTATAAAGAAACTGTTGATTGCATTACTACCATCAATGAAGACTTGGTCGTACAGTGCGTTGACGAAAGATTAGGTGAAGATTATCCCCCAAGAGCAGTTGCAAAGGTAAGCTCCAACTAGTTGCAATGCCATCAATTCTTATTGTTCCAGGCACTTCTAGCTTCTCGGATATTCAGACATTGTCTCTAATCTTGTGTTCTTTTTCTCCTTGCTTACCATTCAGGTGGCTGCAATAGCTGAAATGTGTTTGAATTCGGAACCTATGTTTAGGCCAAATATGAACATGGTTTTCAGGGTTCTTGAACCATTGTTACTTTACACTACAACTGTACCGCATGCTGATGATACACCAAGCTCGTAAATCCTCTCCTTCGCCAACTTTCTGTTTGTCACATCAATGAAATTTTGTTTTATAACAACTGCAAGGCGGTTGTAAAATTGTATGCAATCATCTCCATAAACTTTGATTATGGATTGTGCTCTAATAAATTCAAAATGCAACCAAATTTTTACTTGTGCCATTCGGTTCTTTGCTTAATTAAGATGATTGCGTTAAAATTGGTACGACATTTTATCACAATGAAACTGTTAGGAGGGTTTAGAGATGAGGTAGAGAGTAAAACCCCATGAACACACAGATATTACATTGATAACAATCTTGATACATTCACTGATTGTTAAGGCATAGTCTTATGGTGTCCAATCTAGAATACTAGATTGGACATCCACGTCTGAGAGTAGGGTAGAGACGTTCTTATGGTTTGGAGAGATTGGACGTCAAGATGCTGAACCATTCAACGCTGAGCGATGAATCATTCAGCACTGAGAAATCTCAGCCATTAGATCAAAGTATGATAATTAATTCAACGGATAAGAATATAACGTTGAACCATTCAGCGTTTTTTCACTTTTACAGCGCTGAATAATTCAGCGTTTTCTTACTTTTTAAGCGCTGAACGGTTCAGCGTACCAATCTTGCTACTACTTGAGCTACTACCATCTGCTAGGAGAGAGAAGTAGTACAGGGGGGAAAGACCACACTTTTGGTGGTAATAGTAGGCAATCTTGACACCATAAGACTAAGCCTAACAGGTATATATACAAAGACAACTTAAATAACTGATCTTATCCTAAATGATAATCCTAAAACCGTCTCCTAACTATTACAACGGACATATGTTTCAACAGAAACAAATTAAACATTTCTGATACCACAGGTCCATGGGGAAAAAGAAAAAAAAAAAGTCACACAATCTAGCAGCATCATAACTAGTCATCGGAACATTTAAGCGGAATTTAATCAATTGATTGAGACATGTGTTACACTGATTTTGCAAGTACGGTACTTGCGCTCACCTAGGTGCCAAAGGTGCACGAGTCGTTGGGTAAGCGCCTTGGCAGTAATGCGTCCAAAGCGCCTGGTGCGCCAGCCTATTACTCTTGGATAATTATTATTTGGGCCGCTCAGACGCCTCAGTCGTGCTTAGGCGTTTGAGGCGTGAGGTGACTGGTTTGGTGCCTCACATCGCCTCACGCCTCAAACAACCATCTACCCAATAAAGAGTGTAATGTTCCTTGAACAAAAAAACGGCCTTTCCCTGTTAGCTTACCGTTTCTTCGAGTTATAGCTCTCGGACGATTTCTCCTCGATACGGCGTTATTAACTCCAGTAGCATTCTAATTTCTAAGCAATCGTCTGGTTGGATTGGAGAAATTGGAAGTTGGAATCTGGGTTTGGTATTTGTTATATCCTAGGTAAGCATTCTGGCTCAATTTCTCATTCGTTCTTTTTAAGTAGGTTTGATTCAGATTTTGTTTCTTCAATTTCTACTTTGCTCATCATAATTTCTATTTTGGTCATCCTACTTTCATCAGGGTTTAGGAAAACCCTTAATTAGTCTCAGAATTCAACAGTAAGTTGGTCGAGCACAGCTTTTCAGTTACCAATTGGTATTTAGAATGCTCAAAATAAACAAATTTACTTTTTCTAGGGTTGTGATCTTGTCTTTTCGTATGGATTTAGTCAGGTAGAAATTGGATTGTTTCGGATTTTGTTTACCCTAAAATCAAACCTCATTTTATTTCATATAGCTTTAGGAAAACCCTTGAGTAGACTTAGAACTTGGAAGTAAGTTGGTTGAGCAATTCAGTAACTCATGTATAGATTTTATTGAAATCGAATTGGTAATTAGATTGGTTATATGTTGGCATTCCAATTGTTCGGACAGAAGAGTATCCCGAGCACTCTAGGGAAGTTTAGGGCATTGACAACGTTAGCCAGGAGCACAGCTTTTCGGTTACCTTAGAATACTGAAAACCAAATGCTTCAAACGTCTATTGATAAGCAATTCAAGTGTTTTCTTGCTGTTCTTGTCTTCACTAGGGTTTGAAGCACGGCATTCGTTGTTGTTTTCACTAACGTTGGATTGCTTGAGAGCCATGGAGTTATGCAAGGGTTATATGGAGAACGAAGATGAATGTTCAGTTGTAGTTGTGCAGGAAGAGATGCAGGAGTTGTTACCTGATGCAGTGTATGAGATTTTAACTAGAGTAACGTTGGTTAATCTGTTACGTCAATGTCGCTGGGTTTGTAAAGACTGGCAAAGACTCATAATGTGTGATACACAGTTTCAGAAGAAACATCTACAAAGAAAGCCAAGTTTGGGACCAGGTTGCTTAGTTTACGATCGTGTCATGAAACACATAACTTTTGTTCCCTATGTTGAAGATCACCATGAGCACAAGTCATCTATGGTTTCCTCTCCTTTCCTAGATTTCTTACCAAAATCAGCCAAGGAGATTACGGTCGGCTGTTCATCTCAATCTGGTACTTTGATATGTTGTGTCACTAAACCAGAGTTATCCCGGATTCCTAGTTACTACATCTGTAAACCAGCAACAAGAGAATGGAGAAAGATACCCAACCCGAAAACCAGTCTTGGTACTTTTCCTAAAGTTCGAATCAGTATAGCAGTGACACAGTCATACCCGAGGCTGCAATTCAAGATACTTCGTTTATGTGCGTCCAAGACCGGGTTTGGACAACACTGTGAGGTGTTTGACTCGACCAACTGGACCTGGAAAAGAAAACAGTTTATCAAATTTACCAGAGGCATATTGTTACAACCAACAGCAGCTATTTTCCTTAACGGAGGATTCCATTGGTCAACTTACAACTATCATATATTCGTCTACTACGTCGATCAAGAGAAGTGGACATGGATTAAGTATTCACCTGACATGTTACTCATATCAGGGCCTAGCTTTGTCATCAATTACGACGGAAAGCTTGGAGTTATCGTTAATAATAAAGAGTGGATGGAGGTTTGGATTTTAGAGAGTTATTCTACCACTGAGCCATTTTGGAAGAGAAAGTTTCGCAACGATGTTAAATGGATCTATAAAAATAAGCGTGGTCCAAAGAAAATGTATCTTCGGCCTGTTGGAATGTGGTCAAGTGATACTGTTGTGATGGTTAGTTTTGATGAGATTGTGTGGTTCAATTGCGAAAAGGATACCAAAACAATCGTTCCATGCACATCTACTTCAGCTATATTTAGTATGTTTCACCCTGAATTTTGTTACTTTTAACAGTTTTCGGCTTCGGGTACTCCTCAATCCAATGCCCTGTAACATTGGTGCTCCAATACTTGTTGTCGATTGTTCTGCAAAAGTAAGTAACTTTATGCTTGAATTAGTCTAGGTGCTTAGGTACTTGATCTCATTATCTCCTGCATACTTAGCCATGTAGGCGCTTATCAAACTCGAAAAGAGGCATCATGTTTCCTGGTAGATTGTCACTGGCAGTAAAAATTCTAGTCAAGCTTTTGGGTAGGAAACAGAAATCAAAGCTGGGGCCATCAACTATTCATTTATCTATGACCAAAGACCATCATTATGATGAACTTTATCATTCAGCAATTGTATGCCACTGTCTTATCTAATAATGGTCTATTGGTCCTGGACATTGAGTGTTTTGTGCAGACACGTCAAAGATATTTGTCCCCAGTCCACAAAATACAACTACTAAAATCAACATAACCAAATCTCTGCTCTATAAATATGCACCAACACTAGATTATATTTCATTCATTCACACTTTCTCAAATGGCATCCAAAAGTAGCACTAAGATCACCTCTCTTCTTGTCTTAATCTGTTTTGCAGCATTTTCCTTGACAACAGAAGCATGTCATCCAACTGATAAAGCAGCACTGCTTGATTTCAAGAGTCAGATTAACCAAGATCCAACTAAACTCTTACAGACATGGAATGCATCCACTGATTGTTGCGTTCAATGGGAAGGTGTTGCTTGCGGCTCTACCGGTCGGGTCGTTAACTTAACTCGCCCTGGCTTGTTTTCCACTGACGACTCCATCTTTGATACGTTCATGAACGGAACAATTTCTCCGTCTTTGGGTAATCTCGAGTTTCTTCGCTTCCTAGACCTTAGTAACCTGAAGCAGTTAGTGGGAACAATTCCTTCTACACTTGGAAAATTAACTCACCTCACTGATTTTTTCCTTGATACAAACCAACTCATCGGTCCAATTCCTGCCTCGTTTGAAAAGCTTACTAAACTCAGAAGGATGTACCTCAGTGATAATCGTCTTTCCGGTTCAGTTCCAGCCTCCATGCTCCAACATATGTCTTCTCTTTCGGAGCTTGGCTTATTTAATAATCAGCTATCTGGCGGAATTCCATCCACAATCCGTAACTTGGTTTCCCTGACAAAGATTGATATTCACGGAAACCAATTCTCAGGTAGTATACCAAGCACAATTGGTTCACTCAAGAAGTTGAACTATGTAGACTTATCGGCGAATAAGATTACCGGAAACATTCCTCAATCTATTGGTCAACTGTCCCAATTGAACTTACTTTACCTATTCCAAAACAGCCTCTCCGGAAGCATTCCAAGTTCATTCTCAGGTCTAAGTGCACTTAAATTCGCTCGATTAGAAGACAACAAGCTTAGTGGTGGTTTACCTTCATCCATTGGTAAAATGTCACTCCAGCGGTTAGTACTTGATAACAACAAGTTAACGGGTGAGTTACCTGTTAGTATTGGTAATCTCACAAACCTTGATACTTTAAGCCTAAAAAACAACGGTTTCACGGGTAAGATTCCGTCGAGTTTTAGCAACCTCAATGTTCTAACTCTTGATTTGTCACACAACAAGCTGACAGGTAAAATTCCTGCATTTAAGACAGCATTTCCTGCATCTTCTTTTGAGGGTAACTCTGGGTTATGTGGCTCTCCACTCCCTCCTTGTAAAACTGCTTAATTAGTAATCTTTTTGTATCTTTTTATGTAATTCTACTTATTTATAGTCAATAATAATAAGACTCAATAAATTTGATTTGCTTCAATTTACTTCTTTTGCATACTTATAATCACACATGAGTGATTTAAGAAGGAAAAAACTCAAAACAAAAGTAAGAAAGTGAAAATGATGAAACTAAATACTTGCACATAACCAAATACAATCCATTTTAAGTACCCTAAAAGAGAAAAACCTGGTCTGCAAAATGTGTTAAAACTGACCTTGCAGAACTTTGATCAACAGCATCAAATCTAGCTACCCAGCTGAAAGTGTTAAACAACATCAAATCTACCCAGCCGATAGTGTTAAAACAGCATCATGTCTACGGCATTGGTTCAAGAACAACACCAATGGCAGTCTCCTCATTTACTTGATAACCACCATTTGGCATCTTATTTCTTGCCACCACTATTTTGCCTTCTCTGTTCATTTTTGGATTATCCTCCAAAGTCCTAGCTATATGTTTGAATTTCCTTTAACTGATATTCATCCGTTTCCAATCATGACTGACACTACACGAATTCAGGTTTTTACCAACAGCGCCATCAGTCACGGTTTGGGAAGAAATTAAATAATTCAGGTTTTCTACAATAATCAAATCTTCTTTACTGATTATTGAGTTAGATGTGTTTGTTAGGTGATGAAATTAAATAATTGTTTTGATTCTGTGAAAATTTGATTTATGTATATATCAATATATGTGATTTTGTGAAGATTTGATCTTATGTTTATGCTTCTATGATTCTGTGAGAATTTGATTTATGTATATATGTGATTCTGTGAAGATTTGTTTATGCTTCTATATGTAAGTAAATCTGGCAATTTCGTTTTATCATTGTATGTTGTTATAATTGATTATGTGGTCTTAGTTTTCATTACTGTATGTGCCCTAAAATCTTGATTTCCCAAAGTTTTTTTTTTTTGTTTATGTAATTTATTTTATGAACCGAAACCGAACCGATAACCGTACTGAACCGATGGGAAACCCAAAAACCTAAAACCGAAGGTTAAGGTTAAGGTTAAGGTTTTCAATCTAGAAACCGAACCTCCTTCGGCTTAAGGTATAGGTTCAGTAGACAAACGTCGGTTAACCGACTTTGTGCACCCCTAAGTACTACACTCAAGGGGATTCAACCCTGTATCACCTCACTTAAAAAGAGGGATAGGAATCCTTTGTGCTATCACGCGGTTCCGGTTGAAGATTTTGTTTGAATTTGATAACAACATTTTCTCTACACCGACCAAATTAATGGCGTGGTCCACACCTCATTAATGGTATGGTCCTGACCCACAAGAAAGGGGGGAAAAACGATTCACCTAAAAAAACCAGGCTTAATCTGGCCCCATAGTGACCCATCTAGGGTGAGTTGTTATGGGATGTCAAAAAAAAGAGAAATGTACTAAGTTACCCTTCACTACAAATTAACCTAATTTTATTTTATATCCATAACCACCACTTCATTATCAATAACCTTCCCCTCCTTCATTGTTGCTCCACCACCACCATTGATGCCGCCTTCATCACCACCACCACCACCACCACCACCACCGCCGCCGCCGCCAACTATATCTCACTAAGCCAACTAAAAAAAGACCGGAAAAAAAAAAAACACCACCACCGCCGTCTCCACTCCTCCCACCACCACCCAGAATCGGTGTATGTAGTTGAAAATATATACCGATTGTTGTTGGTCTCGAACAACAATCGTTTTTCTGTGTTACAATTAACTAACGATTATTAATTCACAGCAACAATCGTTGAATATTAAGTACTTTATATACCGATTATTGTAACTCTGAATTTTTTGAACCTTTACTGGCATTTCAAAATCGTTTTATGATATGCATATTAAACACCGATTATGGATGACAGGTCCATATATGTTATTTCTATTTATCGGTTCTTATTAATAAATACATGCACCGATTTTGGTAAATCGTTTTATGTATGAATGTATATAGGCCGACTAATTTTTTTTTAATTTGAAATCGGTGATTGTTGATGTACTTAAGAACCGATTATAAAAACAATCGGTAAATATTCATTTACAGAAGCACCGATTAAGTTAGATCCGCCCAGAATCGGCAAATATACACGAATACAAGGACCGATTATGTTATCAAATAAGCTTTTAACATCGATTGCAAAATATCCAATAGACTTAAATTATACGAACTAATCCACTTTTATTCAAAAATCCATCACCAACCATGACTTTTCTGAACGTCCAGACCCATGGCTCATCGATGGTGAGAGCTTAATTCAGTAGAATCACGACAGCCACTTTGGAATTGGTCTTTCAGGCCTTTAAAAGAACATGTTGTGTGCGTCCAACTGCTGAGGGAAGGATGAGGCTGCTGCTGGTTTCTAAGCACTGTAAAAACTCCTTCCCTGCAAGCATTTAATCATTCAAAGCACACCCATGGATTCAGATCAAACCAGGAATACAAATCAGTTCTAAACTCATCGAAACAACAACCATGGCAGCAATTTTCTAAAATATTTCTAAAATTGAATCTTCATGTATCAATTTCAAATCAAGAATTTCAATTTCAGTTTAAAAAACGATCCATACATCACGAGTTTCAAAATTTTACACAAAGTAACATTGATCTGCTAAATTCTGGGTCTATCTTAATTGTTGGTGATGACGGTAGCTGTTGGTGGCGGTGGGAGTTGCTTGTGGTACTGGTGGTGGTGGCGGAAAGGTTAAGCCTTGACAAAACCACTTCTGCTGTTCCCTGAAAAACAGAAAGGTTTTTTTTTTTTTGAGCTACAAACAAACAATGAAGAACATGAAAAACAATCGTTGGATAGGGGATCCAAAAAGGGCCGATTCTGGGTAAACATCAGTTGTATTTGTTGGTGGTGGTGGTAACCTGCTTGTGGTAGTTGATTTATAAAGACCCAAAACAAATATATTGATGTTGGTGGTGGTAACCGGCGGCGGCAGCTATTGGCGCTGGCGGTGACGTTGCAGTTGGTGGTGGTGGCGGCGGCAGTGGGAGGAAGAAGGAGAGAAGAAGAAGAAGAAGAAGAAGAAGAAGAAGAAGAAAAATGATTTTAGTTTAGTTAGGCTAAGGTATTATGTAGGGTTAGGTCAAGACATTATCTAAATAGGTAAGGGTAAAACAGTCATCTTTTATAAGGGGTTTTCCGATTTTGCTATATAACAACCGCCGGAATTATTTTTTCATGGGGCCAAATACTCCCAAATGGGGCCAAATTTAGGCAGGTAAAAAAATACCCTCACAACAATTTTAACAATAGCCAAGATAACATCCCAAAAATGTATATGAACAATGGCAATTGTAGTGCTAAAATCTTCATAAGCGTTTATTTAAATCACGCAAGCACAAGCACAAGAATTTTAGGGACTTCTAGAAAATTTAGTAAACCACCACACAAAAGATGAACTCTAGTATTGAAGAAACGCGTGTTTAGAGTTTAACACAAATTTAACCTCTCCAAACTTATCCTACAAACCAGCCAACACTTTTTTTTTTGGACTTGTTGTTGTTGTTGATTCAAACGAAACCTAACATTCCATCAAAGAAAGAATAAGAAAGCATCCGATGCAAGATAAGTGCTATATTTGGATTCCATGTAAAAGTAGAAATACAAAAAGAAATCGTTTTTCTTTTACGAAATCTCAAACAGGGACTTAGATTCATATGTTTGGGCAAGATTTTTTTTTCCTATCAAGATCTCATAAAGTTAGACTAATGGTTGAGTTTCTACCTAAAACCAGTAATTCTAGGCAACGAGTTTATATCTAGTTTAGGCACTTGACGATAGACATTATAGTCGTGGTATTTCTAAAATTCCCTTTTCTTCTGATGTTTTCTTCACCGACCTCAATAATTAAGTTGGGGACAGTATCGGTATTATATGGTTGGGCCCGTAGGGGGCCCGACAGTTTGTTAGGCCAAAATCTATATGGTATTCTCACTTCAATGCTTTGTCAAATGACCGCATTAAATCACCATACTTCACTTGACCTAACAAAGTCTAGAGAATATGATCTACGTTAATCTCCTTCATCGAACCTTAGAGTTCACAATCTCCGCTTGTTCCGATGCCAACTCTAACTTTACGCGATCAGACCTTAAATCATCGAGTACCTTTCAAGTCGACCGTACCGTTCACCGACCCAAAGGTGGTTAAGTTGGGGACAGTATCGCTACTATACGGTTGGGCCCGTAGGGGCCCGACAGTCCGTTGGGTCCGTTGAGTCTTCTTGAGCGACCTCAAAAATTAATGGTACCGACTTCATCCTGAATTAATATAGGTTTGATCGGTAGTTGAGGGATATTTTCTAAAAATCCACATGGATCATGGATTTTTAGCCTTATCTATCTATCTATATGTGGCTTGGCTCAGGCAGTGGGGGCTTATAAATACCACATGAAATCTATGAAGAGAAATACACAACCAAGATAAAGAAAAACAGAAACAAACAAAAAATCAGAAATTACGTGAGAGTGTGAGAGAAATGGAAGCAGCAGCCGCAACTCCTCTTAATGATACTACTACTGAAGAGTATCTGCCGCAGGAACCATTAGAGCAGGAACCATTAGAAAGTGGGAATGAAGGAGAAGTAGGTGCTGTTGTTACTTTGAACGAGGATGATGAAGAAGTTCAAGCCACCATGGCAAGATCACTACCCCAGTATGTGATAATCCAAACAAACTTTAACAATATATACTTGCGCTACGACAACGGATGGCGACCTATGCCTGATAACCTCCGGTTCCATGGAGAATACAGTTTCGGGCTCGAGACAAGATTTGAGGTGGTGCCGGCTACCACTGGAAATGGACTCATCCATCTCCGCTGTTTGCATAATAACAAGTACTGGGCACCATATTTCGATGGCGGCTTGAATGGCAATTGGATCACTGCCAACGCCATCAAACCTGTGGAGAATCAGTCCGACAGACACTGCACGCTCTTCCGACCCGTTTTCTTGAATTCCAATAGCAACGGCGTCCATATGCTCCGGCTCCGCAATGTCAACACTGGAAACTTCGTTAGTAGGACTCAAGGCATTTCGGTAGGTTCTTTGACATTATTGCCTAAATCGTTTCCCAATGAAGATGAATTCATCTTCATTGACTGGCAATCTGTCGTGGTGTTGCCTGCAGACCTTATCAGGATCAAGAACATCGGGAACGGAAACCACCTTAGGGCTCGTTCAGATGAGTATATAGACATGAGAAACAATGCCAATAACTCCTCAGAGTTTGATTACGAAGTATCTCCAAGTCGCAATGGAGGCATCCGCCTGAAGAGTGTTGTTTATGACAAAATTTGGACGGAGCAGAATTCAACTTATGTATTGTTAAAGCCTGCTTCCAGGGCTGGTTTCCCCCTAAACCACACCACAGACAGCGTGTTTATACCCGTCGCACTTGGCCGCAACCGTATAGTCTTTCGATGTTTGAGGAGCGGCCTGCTTTGTACAAATTACTCTGTGAGAAACAGACCTGCATGGCGTAACCTCCTCGCCTCACGGGCCAACCATCCTGACGACTCCACCTACATGGAGATTGAGGAGCCTGTTGTCTCAAGGACGATCTCTAACGTCATATATCGCCTCACTGATGCAAGGATCCATGGCGAGAATGTTATTCACTTATCAGCCAATCGTCTACCAACAGAACTTCAGAGCCCAACTCAAAGACATTGGATCTCAGGTATTTAGAATCCCGGACTAGTACATGGCATGCAAGCGTCTCGTTTAGATATGGTGTCACGGCGACTGCGAGGTTTGGTGTCCCAGTCCTGAAAGAAGGGAGAGTTGAGGTTGACTGGGAGTTTAACGCTGCGTACGAATGGGGAGAAACAGTGACAAGGGAAGTTGACGTAGGGTCTAACTACACAGCCATCGTGCCAGCTATGAGTAGAGTTACGGTTACTCTAATGGCGACACAGGGTTCGTATGACGTTCCCTTCTCCTATACCCAGCGCGACGTCCTGGCAAATGGGACCATAAGAACCTACGAAAAGGACGATGGCTTGTTTACAGGCCGCAATGGCTACAACTACGAGTACGAGACTGAAGAGTTTGATCTCTGATTATGCTCGCTTGATGATGTGAATGCTGATCATGATGACTATCCCCAGTGATAAGGATCATGATGAATAATTACGGTTCGATCGACGCATCAACCTTTGCTTATTTTTTTGTTTGTGCTTCCTTTTGTTTGTTTGTTATATGATCATTTGCGACTATGTTCTTATGCTGATGAATAAGATGTGATGTTTGATTTGTATGACTGAGCAGTGTTTCGTTTCCTTTGAATCAATTAAATTGCAACCCTTAAAGTCCCAGGGGGTAAATATGGTTGGTGTTCGCATTATGAACACCGGTATGTTGACCAGTACATCATATAGGCCACCCCAGTAATCTCAATGTTCTTCTGGATCCTTGTATTAATGTTGTAGCATAATAAAACTCAGTAAATCTGATTCGCTTCACTTTTCTATCTTCTTAGCTAGACCGAACATCCAACAAACTTTCTTCACTTGCCTGATGATACCTAAGCTTCTCCTCCAGTTTATATTCAGAGAGGTCAATCCATTACGGGCAAGTTTGGATCCGAGGATTCAGACTTGATTCTTTCCACTCGGTACATGTTTAGTTCCGAAACAGTTAATCAGAAAAATATCTGCCGCGCCTCGTCTCGCTATCAACAGAGGCTGAAAATCCTACTCTTTTTTCTTTTCTTTTTTGTGTGTGTTTTCTTTTCTTGCTGAAAGGGTTACGTGGCTATTCTTCCAGACTATTGTATATTTTTTTTTTGATGAAGAAGATATTATTAGAAAAGAGGGAATATACAGCAGCTTCTTACAAGATGTAAGAAGCAAAAGACACACAAGAGAAAGATTACATCCCAATTGTACAAAATAATATTTGAAAACCCTCTTAGACTAGGTTTACAGAGTGATGCCCATGATAGTAGAAGGGACCTTGCATTTTGACAAAGTTGATCCGTATTTCTTTCTGCTTCGGTCTTCATGAGTTCTACGGTTCCGTTCATTCCAGATTGTCCACAAGCTAGCTGCAGGAATTAGTGACCAAATCTTTTTATCAATGGCATGTGCTTTCAAAGAAGACCAAGACTGCATCAAACTGATTATGGTGGAGGGCCAAGGACCAGAAATTCCATTTGTCCAGACTATTGTATAGTAGGTTTTGACATGGACCTTGTCAAAAAGAAGGCCCATCCTAATCGGTATGTTTATACATGTATAGGTTTAGCACAAGTATAGAAAACCTAAACTAATCTCTCAAAAAAGATTAAGGCAGTACCAGAACCTCTAAGATGTCCAACTCTACTTATTTACCGGAAGATGTTTTGTTGGAGATTTTTCTTTGTCTTCCCTTCAATTCGATATGCAGATTCAGGTGTGTATCAAAATCATTGTTATCACTTTTCTCAAACCCATCTTTCCTTGATCTGTTTTTAAACCGATCCATGAAAGATGAACGTACCCCATGGGCACTCCTTAGACGACATTATTTTGCGGATCACAGGAACGAATTCAATGCTGCTCTTCATAAGCGATCATTATTTTCAATGTTTTCTACTAATCTTCACTATGAATTCATATCTAAGCAACTTAGCCGTGAATTCAGATGCAGTCGAGATGGGTTTTCTGTTGAATCCAATTTAGATTCGAGCATGCTCAAACCAGAATAAAGGGACCAAGTAATCCCTTTAGCTTCAAGTAATGGTTTAGTTATTTGTTCATCTAGTGAATGGTACCCTACAGATTACTTCATCTTGAATCCGTGCACTAAACAGTTTGTCGCACAACCTCTACCTCAACCAAAGTCTCTAGGAATAGGTCTTGCTGGTTTTGTATTTTATTCTTCTTCCGGAACTTATAAAGTAATACACATCCCAGATAATAGTCATCCATCTCGCAAATTTATTCTCCAGATTTTCTCATCTAATACGAGTATTTGGAGTACTCATGAGGTTACATGCTCTCAAGAAGTCGGAATGTTTATTACGGGCCATAATAATGTAGTTAACCATAGAAGTATATGGTATTGGATAGACGGACAAGGAGAGGAGATAGAATGATAGCTTACAACGATATCAATGGTCGTGGTGGTGGTGACTGTAGGCTGTTCGACTTGCCCAGTACGGGAAGTATGGTATTTTCTAAGCAGAAACAGTGTCTTGGGGAGTCAAAAGGGCTTCTTTGCTATGGCCATATTGAGGACATACGACAAGTAACACTATCAGTGTTTGGATTTTTCAAGATGAATATGGTACTTGGCAGTTGATGTATAAAAATACAGAAATAGAAGAAAACAAGATATGTGTATCTCCACAGCGAACAACCTATCATTTTCTAGCCTTTAGTCCAGTGGATCCGAATGTTGTGATCCTTCAATACGTCCGGTATGGTTTTGCAAATGCAGTAGTGGCATACGATATTAAAAATAGAAATTCCGAAGTGCTTCGTTCTTCTGATCCGGATGTATCGCACTGTTACTTCAGAGGCAATTGCCGAATGGTGGTCACACTGCAGCCAACAATCATTCCAGGTAGTACTAGAAATTAGACTTCATTACGATATAGCCTTCATGTCTTACATTCGTTTTCTTCTGTACTTTCGAAGAGGTGCATAGTTTTCCAGCACATCGCATCTTATTCAAAATACTAGTTTTTCATTACAAGTGTTCCATGCTTTGCCATTTTGTATGTAGATGCTTTTTTTTATTGCCTTTTGAGTGTGGATAATACTTTTGAAAGTCATCAAAATTCTTTGAAAATACAACAGTGAGCTAACAAATCTCTAATCTACTGAACTGTGTCTGGTTATGCCTGACAATTAGTCCACCACCACGACATCCAGAATTTGACCATAATAATAGTTAGATTTTATTTTCTTCCAGAAACTCATTCTTCCAGGAAAAAGAAACACAGTTTAGTATCTGGCTGACCTGATGAAAGAGCAGCACCTTCAATTCAGATAACATCAACTTCTTAATTAAAGATCTTTTCTACAGCTTATCTCCTTAGGGCTTCAGTTTTTCGATGAGATACAAGCTTATGGCATTGCAAAATTTTGGAGGATAACTGATATTGCATAAACGTTTCCCTTTGCAACATCATACCCCTTTCCAGCCCGCGCAATTAATTCATCTTTAGTTGATTATCACATGCGCACCTGTGCATTTTCTGCAATAACCATCATGTCGAAAATAAGATTATGAGATGCAAATATTCACAAGGCATACCAAAAATGGCTCATATTTATTCTCTTCAACATCTTTCATCACGGAAGTTCGAGGATAATCTCAATGTTCTTCCGGATCCTTTGTATTAATGTTGTTACATTAAGTACAGTGTCTCCCTGTTGAATTGATCACCCGAAATTATTCATTTCTAGGATCACCATTCTCAATATGTTACCTTCGAAGCAGATCAAAAATAGTATTAACATCACCCCTCTTCTTGCATTAATCTGTTTTGCAAAGTTTTCTTTGACAACAGAAGCATGTCATGAGACTGATAAAGCAGCACAGCACTGCTTGATTTCAAACGTATGATCAACCAGGATCCAAGTAAACTGTTACACACTTGGAATGCATCCACTGATTGTTGCAACAAATGGAAAGGTGTTGTTTGTAATTTCAGCGGTCGTGTCGTTCGCTTATAAGGTACCCCCTCATATATAAAAGGTACCCACAACAACTTATCATCAACCTCATCATCTTCATTCTTAGGAATAGCTAACCAACACCCAGTAACCACTCTTTCCTTCACATTAACCATTACCTTAAGTCCTTAACCCTCAAAAAACCAGTTCTTTCATTTTCATTGAAATCAACCAGCAATGGTTCGTCAGCTCCAAAAATTTGCAAATATCATAACCCTGTTGTTTAGACATTAACTGATCAACAGGAATACCATGAGCATGAATCCAAAATGGACAAGGATCTAGTGCATCCCGTTTCTTAACCAATGGTAATGATGGAATACTTGGGTGCCATGATAGAGTTGTCGAAGTTTCTAGAGTATTCTAGGCTTAGTATTGCCTGCCAGCCTCGGCATCCTCGTCTGGCAAGTTTCCTAGTATAGCTAGGAGTTTGAGTTGTACACGGTATTCAAGTTATGTAAGCCTATATATAGTGTCAGACGGCCTAAGTCTTTTTAGGTGTCTAGGGTTTCAAGACTTTTACAGAGGAGGAAGCGATGAAACACAATATTCTACACTTTCTTCCTCAAGAAATCAAGTTGAATATATTTTCTAGGCTACCA
>JAJJMA010331590.1:0-10387 GCA_023529015.1 Papaver nudicaule
CCCTCCTTGGTATCTAATTTCTCATAGAGGCTTTGACTTGCATTATCTCCTTGGATATACACACTAAATCCATGGGGTAGATGGCTTGCTAAAAGGATGCAACGAGGCTGGAATGGCATCCTTGGCTTGGGTTGGCTTTGAGCACGCGTCCTGCTCATGGCCTTGCAGTTAGGAAACGGTTACACAAGATGGGATGTGCACTTTATGCTTTTCGGAAGGTGAGGAACTACGTACCCCTTGAATTTAGGAAAAGTGGGATAGTCGGTTGGTCAGTTATTTCAGTTATTTCCAAGTGTCTATTGTAAGTAAATGCGTAAATGCTTGGCGGTTACTTTGTACATAGCTTTATAAGGCCATATAAAGTCTGATCTTGTAATGGTCTGGTTATCCGGTACAAGAAGAGAAGTGTAACCTAAGTGTGCAACAATAAAAAGGCTAAGGTCGAAGTTTAAAGCTTATGTTCTGTCTATTTGCATATTGTCTCTGTTTGGCTGACATCTTATATACACTGTTAATTGTGGGTTTGCGAAAGTATACGTGATGATAGTATGGAATAAATAGAGTTTAGACAAGGAACAAGAAGGAATTGACTGGTTGAGTAGGCTGAGGTTACACTGGTGGATGTAGTGTTGTTGTGCAAGGTTGGGTCTCTCTCTGTTAAATTAATCATTGACTTGAAGATTTCTTTTGTTTACTCCATTGTATCATGAATGCTAACAGCCACAAAAGATAAAAGAAATGCGCCGAGTAGCCATCGACTTTAGACATTGAATTATTCCAATATACAAGGAAACTTAGACATTTTACTCACACCAAGTTTAGCAGATTGGTGATAAATAGAGTTACATAGATGGTAAATAGTGTTTCACTAATTTAATTCAAACGATACTGGGTTTGATGTCATTCAACAGAAAATGTTGATTAATATACATAAAATGATTTATTTTCCCTCAAAATTTCCTCCCAAATTGTCATGATTTTGTCAAAAAAAGATTGCAAATGAAGGCTCGTAGCAGTGCATGCACCGGGGATTAGGAGGTTCTGTTTTTGGAGGGAGCATCTTGGTGTAATTAGTATCGACTTCTTTTCTTACCGAGAACAGACAATATATCAAGTTCGCTATCAAGGAGTGGGATTCTGCATGGCCTATGCATATTGAAAGGCTTGACTAATAGAAATTCGCTACGTTTTACCCACAATGTGTCGAAATTGGCAGAGTTCAAAAGACACATTTAGTCAGACTGAAGTTTGCTACAACCTAGGTGTTTATGTTCGGCACCTTTTGTATGCATCGACCCGGCTGGATCATACAAAAGACACCATATAGTTTTATCAGAATGTGTCGAAATGCCATTCCAAAAAAGTGCTAGCTCTTTAGAGGTGGACCACTCTCATCTAGAAGATTGAGATACATTTTTGATTTGTATGACTCTTTGTAATTTTTCTTGCGTGATCTACTGCACAAAGACTATATATAGATGAACTGTATCATACTTTTCTAGTTGTTATCTTTAAATTGTCTCAGCAGTTTGCTGATGTTGTAAATTGGACTTCACTTCTCATTGATAGTCTTGGTGCAATACGGGGTTTAATTTTTAATCTATTCCAGCTAACCAAACAAATGAGATGGTGGTGGAAACTGTATTAGAGGAGCATCCAGTTATCTGATTAGCTGACAACAAGTGCTATGAGAGTCCGACAAGTTGAAATGCCTTTTTGGGTCGGTTATGCTTTTTTAAGCCCTTCCAATGGACTAAAAAGGTGAGAGTTTCTATTTAGATTTCACAGGGGTGTTGGTTTTCGAGTTCGTCAATACGACCAAACACGAGACAATTAGACTTTTTTTGGCCGACGAGGATTCAGGGGAATACTCTTTAAGCACTACAGTCTATGTTATGGTAAGAGTTTAATTAGTTTCACCATGCTCGGGTAGTTATGTGGATGACACGTGTCCACAAGATTTTTTGATATATTTTTCACGGTTAGTATAGAATTATGGTGATGAAGGTGCGCTATGAAAATAAAGTATTTTTATTTTTATTTACATTACAGATTTTCATTAAATAAAATATTTTAAATTTCTCTTGGATTAGCTGTTCCGAAGACTTTCTTGGGGAAGACCACGTTTTGCTCTCGGATGATCCAAATTGGTGACTCCAAAGATTGAGTTGCTGGTCAAATTTGGTTTGCAAATTACTTTTTTTCCTACCATATTATACCTTGATGCAAACTGATCACCCTCCTGTATTCTCCAACTCACACCCAAAAAGAACATAAAAGACTATTCTTGTTGTCTAAAATTACCTTGAGAACATTGATTGATAAAAATTTGTACTGCAAGTTCATTAGATTTGACTTCATTATATTCAATACTAGAATTCTGGGACAAAAGTTGTCCGGCGAAAGTAAAGAAGCGGTTTTGTTAATCTATGACTCTACGTATAGGTTAAGAGCTCATTAATTAATTAATTTTAAATCGGGAGTGCAATATTTGTCTAGGAATAATAAATGAGCTCTTGAAAATATTCCTTGAGGTACACTGGCGTGAGCCCACAAAAACTAACTAACTCTCACACTTCTGGTTTCGACTCTTCCAACAAGATCAGCATGAAGAAACTGCTTAATCTCATCAGGTGGTTGGGCTAACCATTCTCCTTCCATTTCTTTCGCAGCTCCATTCTTGGCAAGCAGATCTGCCACAGAATTTGCCTCTCTATATCTTTGTTTGAAAACAATCACCTCAAAACTCTCCTTTGCTTTCTGAATGTCTTGCATAAGTGATCGCAGCTTCCACAGAACCCGCAACTCCTTCATGCACATTTGCACCGCATACGTTGAGTCACTTTCTACTTCCAGTTTTTTGACACCAAGTCTTTGTGCCAGTAAAACGCCTTCTCTAATAGCCCAAACTTCAGCTATATTGTTGGTGTTCTTGAAAATGTGTTTTGCATAACATGCAATAAACCTTCCAAGCTCATCACGAATTACTCCCCCAATTCCTGCCGCTTGCAAATGATTAGCGGCTCCATCACAATTAAGCTTCAGAAATCCATGTGTTGGAGCAATCCATGGGACCTGTATATCAACCATCTTCTGATGATCCTTGTTTAGACACCCACTGGTATATAAGTACTCCCTTGCAAACCTGATTGCTTTAGCAAGAACTCTGTGCGGTTGGAATTTTATGTTGTTGAAGTAGAAATCATTCCTAGCCTTCCAAATCATCCAGAGAACAAAAGGAAGAATACAACTCCAGTCAACTCCTCCTATTTTTCCTTCATGTCTGCACATCTCTTTCAAAACAGTTGGGTTCATTTGCTCATTAGGAGGTTGAAGTCCAATCCAAGTCTTGATTTTATTCCAAAGAGGCCACACTGTGCTACACATGAAAAAGAGATGGTGAGATGTTTCGAAATCCCTGTTGCAAAGCTTGCAACCAGGGTGAAAACCAATGTTTTTCTTATAAAGTGACTCATTCACATTGAGTCTGTTGTGGCAAAGAAGCCACAAAAAAGCTTTAATTTTGTGTGGACATTTGAGTTTCCACAAATATTTCCAGTCCAAATTGGGAACAGAGTCACCCATTTTAATAGACATAAGATAATCATAGGCATCCTTAACATTAACATCACCATTTTTACTCTGAGACCAAACCAGTTGATCCGTCTCCTCCCCGCTGCAAGCTACTGGAATCGCTCTGATGTTATCTGCAATCTGTTCAGAAATATAATTATCAATAGCATTTAAGTTCCAACATCTATTATTAGTATCCATGATATCCTTGACCTTCAAACTTGGCAAATTCTCACCTGTCACATTAGCAATCACAGTAAGAGGAAGATTACCTAACCATGAGTCATTCCACACATCTATATTAGCACCATCCCCCACATTCCACCTCAAACAGGCCTTTATAGAATCTCTACCTTTTATTATACTCTTCCAGCTCACCGAGCTCTTTTTTTTAACCTCACAGGACCACACATCACTAGTGGGAAAATATTTAGCCTTAAGTAATTTAGTGACATCTGATTCTGCATTAATAAACACTCTCCACACCATCTTAGCTAGTAAAGCCATATTATTCATTTCGATATCACGGATACCTAACCCTCCTTGGTCTAATGGCCTGCATACCCTATCCCACTTTATTTTATGCAAACTTCTTTTTTCTTTGTCCCCACCCCATAAGAAATTACTCTTATATCTGTTAAGCTTGGTAACCAAGCTTTTTGGAAGTTTCAGCATATTCATAACATGGTTAGATATAGGATCAAGCACAGACTTCACTAAAGTAGTTCTACCTGCTAAATTGAGTGTCTTAGACTTCCATCCCTGAAGTTTGTTAGCAAGCTTATCTGCCATATCAGAAAAAGTATTTGCACCAACCCTGCCCCATTGTAAAGGGATGCCAAGATACTTACCTGGATCACTTGTCAACTGAACTCTTAGAGCCTTTGCCATTCCCATCGAGAAACTCCTCCCCAAGTTAGCTGAAGTGAGTAAAGTAGACTTTGCATCACTTATCCTCTGCCCCGACAAACTGCAAAAAACATCTAAAATACTCCTTAAGTTGCATGCATTTTTGTAAGAAGCCTTTAGAAATATTATACAATCATCGGCATATAAAGAATGTGAAATGATGGGAGCTGCCCTAGCCACTTTTATCCCTGAAATCTTTTTGAGCAAAATCCCTTCATTAATCATCCTGGACAGCGCTTCAAGACAAATAATAAAAAGAAACGGAGACAAAGGATCTCCTTGTCTCAGTCCATTAGTAGGATTAAAACTCTTACTAGGAGCTCCATTCACCAAAACCTGAAAAGAAACAGTGTCAATACATTTCTGAATTCGATGAATAAAAGACGCATTAAAACCTAGACTACATAAAACCTTCAACAAAAAAGACCAGTTAATTCTGTCATAGGCTTTATCAAAGTCTAATTTCAGCGCCATCCACCCTTTAGTACCTTTTTTATGCTTAAAGGAATGAACAATTTCATTGCAAATAACAGTTGAATCAAAGATAGATCGACCAGCAACAAAAGCATGCTGATTTGGTGAAATAATTTTATTCATCAAGGGTTTCAATCTATTAGCAATGATCTTCGTTATTATTTTCATAGAGAAATTACACAGACTTATGGGTCTATACTCCTTAATAGTGTTGGGACAAACTGTTTTAGGTATAAGGGTGATGAATGTCTTATTCAGTCTTTTATCCAACTCCCCTGTTTGGAAAAAATTCACAACTAACTGAACTACTGTAGAACCAACATGATCCCAATATTTTGTGAAAAAGAAACCTTGCAGTCCATCTGGTCCCGGGGCTTTATGAGCCCCGAGTTGTTTAATAGCACATTTAATCTCATTCATAGTCACAGGAGCAGTCAATTTTCCATTGTCACAGGCAGAAATGGTAACAGGAAACAATCTTTCTATTAATTCATTATCTAAACAACTAGGAGAGGAATTGAACAAATCAGAGAAATGCTCTACAATATGATCTTCTATATCAGATAATTTTTCAAGCCAAATTCCATCATTATTTTTCAACCTAACAATCCTATTTCTACTTCTTCTAACCAAAGTAGAAGAGTGAAAGAACTTTGTGTTCAGATCACCTTCTAATAACCAACTAACTCTAGATTTTTGCTTCCAAAAGATTTCCTCCATCCTGAGAAAATTCAAATACACGCATAAGCAATTAGTCATATGAGCTTTGTTACTATCAGAAGGATTATAATCAAAGTCACATTGAGCCTTGTTTAGATCCTGCAAAGACTTTTCAATATTAGCCGACAAACTACCAAAGACTGTTTTATTCCATTTTTTGGAGTCTGTTTGGAATTTACCTATTTTGCTAAAGTAATCTAAGTGTTCACTGTTATTACTATCCGGACTCCAAGCCCCTTTAACAACATCAGTGAACCTCTCGTCTTCAGTCCAAATAGCCTCTAATCTGAAAGGCCTTGGTCTAAAAGTCTTTTTGGGTTCTAAATCAATTAGAATTGCACGGTGATCAGAATCATAATAAGGAAGATGTATTACCTGAGCATTAGGGAAGCGATTGCACCAAAGTGGGTTGGCGAGAACCCTGTCCAGCCTCTCCTTAATGTTAGCCATTCCTGTTCTTTTATTATTCCAGGTCCATCTCGGTCCATGTGCCCCCAAGTCAATAAGTCCACATCTATTCATAACATCACGCAACTCCTCCATCTTGCTCTCAGTAGGTCTTCTGCCTCCTACTTTCTCTCGGGAAGAGCTGATGGTATTGAGATCTCCCATCGTCATCCATTCCGCATCTTGAATTTCGGATATTCCACTCATTTCCTCCCAAACTCTCTTCCTACTGTCTTTCTTAGTGCTAGCATAGACAGAGGAGAGAATCCAAGGTTTTTGAAATTTTGCAGTGACTACAGCATGCACTGCCCATCTAGATTGAGAAGTAGCCTGAATATCGACCACATCCTCATTCCATAAAATACAAAGACCTCCAGAGAATCCACATGGATCAACAATTATAGAGCTATTATAACCTAGTCTCTTGACTAACTTAGAAGCATGTTCAGTAATGGTTCTTGTTTCTAAAAGAGCGACTATGGTTGGTTTGTGCTTCTTAATCAACTGTTTCATAACACTAGTAAAAGAAGGTCTTGCAAGACCCCTACAGTTCCAAGTTAAAATCTTCATATTAAAACCAGAAAGAAAAGAGTAATGATCAAAACCTGTAGAAGGGTTATTGATTGCAAACTCCTTCTCCATCTGTAACATTCCTTGGCTCATCACTACACGGGGACTGAACCTTGTCTTGAATAACCTCTGTATTCCTTGTTCCAAATCCAACCTTGTATTGATCCTCATCTCGAACTGCAAGAGTCCGTTTGAGCTTCTTATTACAGCTGGGGTCTCCACCATTGGTGGAAATATCGCTTCGAGTATTGTTGCCTCTTGCCACTTCTTTGACACGCATTCTGGTTCTTCCTTCCCTTCCTTTAAGAATTCTGCCGGGTCCTTGTGGTTCCAGTTTGAAGGAGAAATCCGGATTGGCCTCAACGTTCTCTGGACGTGTGCCAAAATTCCACCTACGTTCAGTCTCTCCGGTGCATGAACTAGTTGAGGCAGAATTGTTGTTAACTGTCTTTGGAGTTGATTTACCTCCTCCGTCAATTGTAACATGTGATCCCAACTTGTTTCTTGCTGCATTATCAGTTCCACTAGGCTGTTTTCCATGGCTAGTAGCTCCTCGTGTGCTCTCCGCACCATTAGATCTTCCACCATCCATTCCTCCACAAACAGCCTTGGAGAGGCTTGAGAAAACAAATTTTGTTGCATTTGACTGTTCATCTTGCTTTCCACTCTTGTGATTTGAGAGATCAGTTCCTTTGCCTTTATAGCCTCCCTTCCTCCCATTAACATGAGTGCCATTCACTCCATTCTTGACCCCATTATCAGCACCATTAATTTCATTCATTAACATAGGAGTTACAGAATTACCACCATTATTCTCATTAAGATTTCCTTCAATCACTCCTTCATTTTCTATAACTGAAAATGCATTATTTTCTCTCAAAATTCTGTAACTGTCATACTGTTTATGATTACTGCCATTTTCTTTCACAGAACTTTTCGAATTCTTGACTTGTTGAGGCCTTTGACCCTGATTTTGCATCCCAAATGACTTTTGTTTAGGGTCACTATGTTCTGCAATCACCACTCCACCTTGTTTAACACCCTGGCTTCTCCCTTTTCTTCTATCAACCACTTGCCATTGCTCATCCGCACCACCACTGCCTGTACTTTTTTGTAGCCCTACATTCACATTTCTCTGTGCATTCATACCGTTCCCTGCTTTCACGAATTCTTTTTTCTTTCTATCTGCAACCAGCATCCATGGGCCATAGCTGCCTACCTTTTCTGCCTCACCTGCAAAACCACTTTTGCTCTGGGAGCTTTCATTAGCTACACTATCCTGTTGTAACAATGGACATAACTCTTTTTTATGATTAATCTTACCACAATTAAAACATATCAAATTGATTCCTTCGTATTCAATTCTTTGCATAAAATTGTCGATTCTAACAATAGATTTAAGAGCCAAATTGGTATCTATTTCGACACATATTCTAGCAAATCTACCTCTCATGACGAGCTCCGTAGTTTTATCTATCTTAACTAATTTCCCTAACCTTGCAGCTACATCAGACAAGACTTTCTCATCATAATATTCAAGAGGCAGTTCAGGTAGCCTAACCCAAACAACTGTTCGACTAATTGAGGATTTTGATGGCCTGAAATTTGCTGTCCATCTCATCATGGCTAAGTGATGACCATTAATAAACCAAGGACCTTCTAGCAAAGCATGTTTAAAATCAGTTGGATACTGGAATTTAAATAAGAAATAATCACAGCCCAAATCAAGTATATCAATTTTGCCTACAGGATTCCATAGTTCATGAGTTTTAACTGAAATATACTTAAAACCTACTGTCTTACCAACCACCTTACCGATTAAACAGTTCTTCCATGGCTGAATTATCCGCCTCCTTGTTTGATTATCAATCCTCACAACAGGAATTTCAGCATTATCGATTCCCCCATCACTAGCTTCCATTCCGTCGACGTTTGTCTGCCGCATCAATTCCTCTTCGGTATCGTTAATACCCCAACTCTTGAATTGTTCTTCCCAATTCATCTCCATAAAATTTGTAGCATCTCTGTAAGATCGATGACCTTTAGAAGATGAATTCACTTCCCCAATTTTGGAAACAAACCCGTTTCCAGAAACCCCTTCAACAAATTGATCCAAATCCATGGTCATCTCTGCATCATTTCCAGTAATTATTGGTAAATTGTTGGCTTGATCTCCTCCAGGATCTATTTCCTTTCCCAGGATATCTCTCCCTAATGGTTGATTGCTGTTGTTAATCATTAACAGAGAAAAAGGAAGAAGAAATTTTTTTGACTCGGTTTCACCTGGTTTTCGCCCGATTCACACTGTTTCTCTCTCCTTTCGCAGTATCGTTTTGCTCCTTTCAACTGGTCTGCTAAGCCCTTACCTAACACCAAAACATCCAAATATCAACGGGGCTAATAACATTTTACAGTTATCTAGATTTAAGTAACTTCAATAATAATCATTCTTTAACTTAATATTCTAATAGGGAAAGCGCAAATTGTTTAGCGAGTGGGAAAAAAAACATGGAAGGGAGAGAACACAGGGAAGGCTGCAATTGAAAATCAGTCTAGGGGGTTACATTTTTCTTTACCATTAAATTTTTTATTTGTCACTACTCATTGTTAAATGATTGTAGTTAAACTAATAGACAACTTATTTCAAGATGTAGCCTTTGTAATCCATAACTAGGGCTGCACAAACCCAACCCTAACCCACCACCCAACCCACAACCCACCCAAAAAAAACCAACCCAAACCCAACCCACCCTTAAGATGGGTTGGGTTTGGGTCATTGCTTTTGAAACCCACCCCTAGGTGGGTTGGATTTGGGTTTAAGCTAAACCCACCCTACCCAACACACCAACCCACCATATAATACACTAACCCTTAGATTTACCTACCCATGCTTCATCCTCACATCTCAGCCATCCATTGCTTTATATATAACAGAAGGAAAAAAAACCTAAAACTTTCTATCAGTCTTTCACTCTTTCTTTTCCCGCAATTGCCACAAACCCTAGTAGTATCTCAGTCTTCTTCTCTTCTGTCTCTCTCGATCTAAAGAAGAAATTGAACCCTTGCTTTAAGAAATCGAACCCTTGTAGACAGTAGACGTTCACTCATATAGTCATACTTCTTGTTTAAGACTTTTGACTTATTGTAGACTTTTATGTGGTTTTTAAGTTGTGCGAGATTCATTTTTTGGCATTATGAGTTTTATGACTGTTTTATTAAGTGGCGAGGATCAAAATTTTAAAAGTATTTCATACCAAAATTTTGGCTGAAAAATTGGTGGGTAACCCACCAACCCACCCTACCCACCCACCTAAATGTTGGGTTGGGTCAAAACCCAACCCACTGTAAGGGTGGGTTGGGTTTGGGTAGGCAAATTTTAAACCCACCCCTAGGTGGGTTGGCTTTGGGTTTAGGCTAAACCCAACCCACCCGACCCAATGAGCACCCCTATCCATAACAAAGCAAGCAAGCAAGCAAACAAACCCGAGCGTAGCACGGGTGACTAACTAGTATTAACTATTTTAGTGTTAAAAAGGCAGAATACATTGTTGAGCCATTGTGCCTGACAAGCAAATCAGCAACCAAAGATAAAGGTCAATCTGGTCTGGTGCAAGGGTACATTTCAAATTGTACAGTTTGTGGCCTACTGGCCACATATATCCACCTGTTTCTGTCCATCACTAGGTTTGACTCA